>PVLD010005238.1:0-27500 GCA_004027595.1 Dinomys branickii
AAGGAATAGTTGATGATTAATTGTCTGATCAATTTTGCATGTCTATATCTGTTTTCCTGAATATACACTTAGAAGTTATCAATATGTAATGCAACAACCATTGTTGATTCCCTGTCACCTTATCTGTAACTCAGATTCGATTGTACTATTCTTATGCTACTTTGTGTCTGTTTGTTAATATCTTTTTGTTTTTATACTTAAAAGAAAAATAAAGGAGCAGAAAGAAGGTTGAAGGAACCGTCTTTGTGTCCTGGCTCGAGGTCCGCTCATTCTCGCAGCTTTGTTGTATTTGCTTCACAGCTCAATTCTTGGCAGGAGGCATAAGGACATGTACATTCACACCATCTTTCTGCAAGTGGAAGAGCCCTTGACGTTTCTTTTTAACATCACTATGAGCACCTGCTTGCAGTGGGAAAGGGCTGCCTTCATCACGGGGGCTGGGCATGTGCCCAGCACATTTCAATTCTTCGTAGATTCTCTGCCCTGCTCTGTCCTCCCTCCATCTCCTGGTCTCTTCGCATTTGCCCAAGATCTGTTCCCTGTCATCTATCTTTTATTTTGCTCACTAGTTTATCTATACTTTGGCTTTCACACGTAAGAGAGCTCATGCCATGTTTAAACCTGTGTGTCTGACTCCTTTCACTTAACATTATGGTCTCAAAGTGCATCCACTTCCCTACAATGACTCAGATTTATCCTTCTCTATAGTAGTGTACTGGCAGGAGCCCCATGTGTGTAAGTACCACATTATCATTATCCTTTTGATGGACACATAGGCCCCTTCCATGATTCAGCTGTTACGAGCTTTGCTGCTATAACCAGGCGTGTGCGGGATCATTGTGGCACGATGTCTTCAACTCTTCTGGGAATAGCTGGGCTGAAGTGAATTTCTAGATTTTCTTTTAGGAGAATCTCTGTATAGCTGCTGTCCATAGTGGTTGTACCAGTTCACTTTCCCACCAACCATGGAGAAGGGTTGCTTCTTCCCGTGCAGCCTCTCCAGCATTTGTTATAGTAGATTTCTTGATGACGGTCATCCTTGGCCATTCTCTCTGGGTTAAGGAATCTCAGTGTTTCAATTTGTGCTCCTTTAAATGTGCAGCAGTGAGGAACATTTTTCATGTATTTCTAGGCCATTTGTTCGTACTTCTTAGGAGAAGTGTCTGTTCACATTAGTTGCCCATTGCTAGTTGGGTCTTTTACTTGGGGGACTCGTCTTTTGGAGCTCTGTAAGAGTCTAACTATGGCCCTCTGTCTGAGGAGCTGTACTCCCCCTCCTCAGGCTGTGTGGCTAGCGGCCCACAGTGTCAGCTCTTCCTGACCCCTCGCACCTTCCCATGGTGCCCGGTGGGTTCTGCTGCTCCTCGGCAGGTCCCTCACATACCATGTATCCTGCACCCTTGGAAGTGGGTGGCACATGCCGCTCCTCTCACTGCAGCTCTGTTGCCACTTTCTTTGTGTAACTTGGGACTGTTCACAAGACTGGAAAATGCAACATGGACCCAGGATGAGAGCTCACTCCTCATTCACCTGAGTGTGCAGCATGCTGTGTGTAGTGAGAGGGGCCTGGGGACAGCAGCCCTGACCCAGAGGTGTAGGCAGACCCAGACCCGAGTCTTCCTGCCTCAGCCCTGGCAGGTCCCAGGAGGTCTGCTCTGCAGAGCCGCCAGGAAGGTGGGTTCTGGTCCCTTGTTCTTTCTGTCGTTGAATGGCTCAGTCTTCCTCTAGCCATTTTGGGTCAGCACCACATGATTTGCCACTGACTTGGCTCCCCAGAACACAGGCCAGGCCGGCCATGCAAACTCACCTTGGCCTCTCGAATCTCTACTCTGGGGCTCCCTCACTTGCACCTGGGTGTGTTCAGTGACTAGTCTGTGAGACACCAGGGAGCAGATCCGGCCAGGAAAGTTTGTGACAGAGCAGACAGAGATGGGCAATAAACCAGGTCCTTAAGTGTTTGTCAGACTAGCAGCTCAGGGCAGGTGGCTGGGGAGACCAGGCAGAGAGCCTGGAATGGAGCCCTGGGACTCCAAGGGTCCTTGGCAGCTGAGCAGAAGACTTTTTACCCAATGAACCTGCCAGCCCAGAGTCACTGGGCTGAAGTGGGGGAGGGGACAGGGGCGCAGGAGGGCAGCTCTGCGGGGACAGAGGATGAGGACGGCACTTGGAGCAGAGCTGGCGGGAGCCAGTGTCAGTTTGGGAAGGCACTGGCAGGGCAGGGCATCATCCATCCAGCTGGCCCCACTCCCCGTCTTGGCCCACAGGTCCCTGTATTTATGGCACACAAATGGCATTTTCGTGGCTCTCTGAAGTGCCCAGGACTTGGACCCTCGTGGGAGCCTCAAGCCGCCTGTGCCTTGCCTGGAGGTAACACACAAGTGTGCTGGCTTCAGATATGCCCTGGGGACCTGATGATGCTAAGGCTTGGGGACCAGGTCAGGCTCTGATAATGTTCCCTCTGTCCCCAGCAGGTCTGTCCTTTTAGGCCGGGATATCACTATAGTCCGGAAGCCTTCCTATCTCACCCTGGAACTCCCAACTCAGAAGCACAGTGGAGAATGCTGTGCCAGACTGGCAATCTGCCCGCTTGCTGCCAGGATCTGCAGCTGGCTGTGCCAACCCTGAAGCAGGGAGCATCTCCACTCACGGCTGGTTCTCACTTACACGGTCAGCAATCACGCCTGGCTGTCACTGTTACCTTCCCATCAGACCCACCTACTGCCTGTTAGTGTGGCATAGGTGAACGGTGGGCAAGATGCAGGGTGAATTGGGCAGAGATGGTGTCCTAAAATTGTGCTTGAGGATTTGGCTGACGGGGGGGTGAAGGTATAACTCAGTGACACACACACATACATGCACACACATGCATACATGCAAGCACATGCACAGTATTAACATATCAACTAATAAAGCATAAGACAAAGCAGAGATTTCATTTTTGTTTGTGTTACTATGTTACACACACACAATGTGCACAAATATGCAGGTATCATTCCTTTTCTGGTATCCATCCAGTTATTCCATGGTGACTGAACAAAAGTGCTTCTACTTCATCTGGTAGCTTAGAAATTACTTTGACCTTTTTCAAAATAAAATAACTTAATTCTTAATAATTGGAGCTATTCTTGATTTCTCTGCCTAACAAAGATGGTGTGCAGGCGATTTAAAGGTGACCTCATGGAATAGAAAAAACAACTATATATATGTATGTATATGTACATACATATATATTTTAAATGAGCTTCACAAAGCATATACAATTTTTGTTAGTGGTATTTATCTAAGTTTGACAATGTGGTATAGCTGCAGTTTAGCGTCTATGGCAAGACAGACCCACACCGAATATAGAGCAGATCTTAAACCTACTGGTGGAACAAATCGGTCTGATTAAATGGGATTACATGGTGCATGAACTTTTAAATTAAATAGTTTCTTGCCCTATTAAATAATGTCAACAGCACTGTTGAGGTGAGTTATTTTCATTTCTTGTATAGTTTTGTATTTGATTTTTTCTTCTATTAATCCTCATTCTTGAATTTGGAGGTGTACAGTTTAGGGTCTCCTCTCCCTTTCCCCAGGTTGGATTTCAGGGGATTCCATTTTCCCCATTTCCTGGGTTTCTGTGTGTGACTCTGCTTGGGAAGAGGTCAAGCTCTGCCTTTAGCACAAACCTCTGAGCCAGGCCACCTCTCCCTGCTCCACTGTCCCCTGAGACCTGAGCCTTCGTCTCCCCTGTCCTCCTCTCACCCAGCACCAGAGCTGAGGCTCTGACAGTGGGGTGGGCAGGTGCATGTTACAGGACCACCATTCTGAGGACCAGGCACCCCTCTTCCCGTGGGACTGCCTCACCACAGGGCACCACAGGAGCACTTTCCTGAGCCCCTACTCCTTGGGGAAAGCCGGCAGAACCCCTGTGTGCTCTGGCGCAGGCACACAGTGAGTCTAAGCAGAGTCCTTGAAAACTCTGTACCCAGCAGCTGCCTGCTGTCATATATGCATCTGTTTGTTTTGCAGTACTGGGGATTGGATCGGGTCCTCAGTGAGTTATATTCTGGGCCATGGTTGTTTTGTTTTGTTTTGTTTTTGTAATTTGAAACAAGGTCTAGCTAAGTCTCCAAGTTGCTCGGGTCAGGCTTGAAGTTGGTGATCTTCCTGCCTCAGCCTCCCAGAAGGCTGAGATTACAGGCATGCTCCACCATGCCCTGGTATCTCTGCTGTCACTTCTCACAGCTGTCACTCTCCCTTCTGTGAGCACAGGTCAGAGGCAGCAGCCCCCTTCAGTACTTCCCTCTTAGCCCCGGCCGAGGCCTCAGCCTGTGAGTGCTGTGGCTGTGATTCTGCCAAAGTCACGGTGCCTGGTGTGCAGGTGCGCACGAGGGTGGGGAAGGGAGCAGCTATGACAACCGCTCTCAGTGACTCAGCCAGTCCAGAGGGAGCGAGGACACCATAGTCACAGGAGAGTTGTGGCCGCCTTTTGGTGAAGCTCCATCTGGGTTTCTGTGTGTGACCCTGCTTGGGAAGAGGTCAAGCTCTGCTTTTAGCACAAACCTCTGAGCCAGGCCACCTCTCCCTGCTCCACTGCCCCCTGAGACCCGGACCTCTGCCTGGGTCCTCCTGACCCTGCTTGAGTGGGAGCCACACTTGACCCTGTTAGAGGGAGCTGGACATCTCACCGCCCCCCGTGGCGATTTGGAAACTCCAACTGCTGGACCTGCACTGGCCTGGAGAGGCTGTGCCATCCCTTTAGCTGTAACGGAGCCTGGGGAGCCTTCTCTTCCTGCTTTTATGCCGGTTTCCTGCGGACGAATAATGCAGAGCTCTGTGTCATGCTTCTCTGGCTGCTTGCACATCTTCTTTTTGAGGTGTATTTGCAGGTAGTTTTCCTGTTTTTCTAGGGTTGTCCTTTAACTGTTACCTGCACCACGTCAGCTGCTGTGCTGTGAGCAGCCAACCCCGTTGCCTTTGCGTTTTCTTAGTGACGCTCTAATAGCACAAGGTTCATTGAATAGGAAACTTTGCATAAGCCAATCCATGAGTTTTCTCCTTTTATTATTAACACATTTGTCTACCTAAGAAATCTTTACCAACCTCAGAGTTGTGAAATATTTTTCATCTGTTTCCTGTAAAAAGCTTTATGGATTAAGCTATTATATTGATGTCTATGGTCCATCTCAATTAATGTCTGAGTACGGCTTATGGTGAGGGGTGAGGGATATTTTGTACAGATATTTCGTTGTTTCAACATCTTTGGTTGAAAAGACTTTTCTTCATCCATTAAATTCCCCTGACACCATTAGTGAAGTCAATTTTCATTAGGAGCCTGTGGGTCTACTTCAGGATGGTCTCTCCCTTTCATCTCTTTGACTACCTAAGATTTACAGTAAGTTCTGAAGTCAAAAAGTGTGACTCCCACCACTCTGCTCTTCTATGTCCATTTGTTTTGGCTGTTCTAGGTCCTTTGGCAACAGTTCCATACACAGTTTAGAATCAGCTTTTCTGCATAAAGCCTGCCTGTCATGTTCACATCTAGATGTCTCCGCAGAGCCTCATGCACACACGGATGGGGCTTTGCAGGGTGACTGGATCCGGGGTGTGTGACACTGGGTTGGTCCACTGGTGGGTTTGCAGCTGGGTGTGATGCTGGGAGGTGAAGATGGGAGGGAGGAGGCGCGTCCTTGGGGGCGCGGCTGCTGCCTTCTGTCTGCGTGACATGGACAGTTTCTCCTCTGTGCTGCCTCTCTGCTATCCGACCCAACTTGGAACCAGTGACTACGGGCTGAAACTTCTACAGACTGTGAGCCTACGTAAGCCTCTCCCCTTTAACTTGTGGGTGTTGGGTATTTTGTTCCAGCAATGAAAAAATAACTAAGACTCTGCTGGAGTCTGCTTTCTGTAATAAAAAAATTAACTTTCTGTCTTTTTTTGTTTTTGTTTTTGAGATAGCATCTTACTCTGTATTTTAGGCTGGCCCTGACCTTACTCTGTAGCCCAGACTGGCCTTGCAGTGATCCTGTTGGCTCAGCCTCCTGAGTACTGGGGTTACAGGCGTGTGCCACCATGCCTGGCCTATAAATTAACTTTCTTATTAAAAATGCACTATACTTTTCCTTTGTTACCCACAAAACACTACACGAGGCATTGCCCTATGTCTGAGCCAGTCACTGATTAGAAGTCAGTGTCGTCCACAATTTGTCACTTCCTCGTTCCAGAGAGGCTACTCTTTATTTTCTGGAGGTGAAGCTTCTTTCCAAGTCTCATATTTCTCCTCCTGTACTGCTGACCTTCCTCAGATCTCACCACACGCTGTTCTCTCTCAAGAGTGATGTCTCACCTCAGCTCCTTTCTCTCCTACCGGGTGCTGTAGGCGAGCCCCATCCTCGGGCTGACTGTCCTCTGCCATGGCCACCACTGCACCACCTCATCACCGTGGTCTCCCAAGTGCTGTGGCCCCTGAGAGCACAGCTCACTCCACAGTGGCTCTGGGAAGCACTCCTGATAATATACCACACCTGATTCTGTAGACGACCACTCAGCATGTCCTGAATGTGCGTGACCTGTCACAGGCAGAAAACAGTAAGCATGAGCAGAGGAAACCAAAGTGAGCTTTGGTGGGATATTGGAGAGTCAAGTAAAAGAAATTGTGATTTTAAAGGACGTAAAAGAAAAAATGAGCGTGTAGGCAGCACTTCACATGTTAAATTTGTGTGTAACTTCAAATGGAATTTTTTGTTGGTAATGAGAAATTTGCCATTATTTATATTTTTATAACCATGTTTCTTCCTTGAAATGGCTATATGGAGTTTATCTCCATGGCCTGGAGATGATTATTTTTTAAATCATTAATAGTTATGAAGAGAAAACTTGATTTGCACAAGTACAAATTTTTTCAATAAAAATTTACAGCAGCCATTAAAAATTTACAACAGTTGAAATTGTGTTCTGAGCATCTACTGGCTGGTTGTTTTGCTTTGTGGATGTGTGTGATGGGTGTTCTATTTTGGTGGTGAGAAGACACAGTAGCAGGTGGAACTCACTGCCAGCTGCAGCTCCTTGTCCCCTCAGCAGGTTGCCAGTATGGGGGCTCTCGCCATGATGAACCACATGGTGTAGGTCAGTGTGCATGCCCTTTGGCCTTCTGCCAGGGCAGAAGCCCTTCCTGATTCCCCGGTCCTCGTCTATGACATTTTCACTGGCAGCAAGGCAAGGATTCCCAGGAAAATGGGCACAGAGAATGCCAACTGGTTCCTCTGGGGCAAGCTCCCCAGTATACTGGGCTCTCTCACCTGTGGAGACCCTGGACAGGTCACTCTACCAGAGGCTGCCTGTCCTGCTGCCCACAGAGCCTCATTTACCCAGGGACCTTGCTGCAGCCCATGGCTCCCAGCTTTCCCTGGGCTGTTGGAAAGCAGAACCTTTGGCTTTCTTGAGGTCCCAAGCTCCAGGGGCCAGGGCAGGCACTTAGGATGGAGCCCTCAGTCTGTGGTGCCTGACACTCCCCTGGTGGGTGTGGCAGAGCACAGTCCTGGCCTCGTGGGTGGGGAGAACACACCACATTACCTGGTGGTGGCAGAGTGTGAGAATGGAGCAGGAGAAACTGAGTCTGAGAGCCATTTTTCTCTTAACAAACTCAGCCATTCATCTCAAAAATGTAGGGCAGAAGCCCCATGTCACAGGCTCTCCTGTTTCCAGTGAAGGCTGCTGTCCTGGTCCTGAGGAAACTGTGTCTCTCTGCTTGTTTAACAGTTTCTTCCTCCTTGCCCTGAAGGTGGAAAGGAGAAGTGGTGACAGGAGGTGTAGGACTTTTCAAATATGTGGCGTATGTTAAATAGAATATTTAGAATAGTTAAAGGAAACTGCCATGGGTGCCTCCGCACCCTCCCCTTCCACTGAGAGCACTGCTCCCACCATCCTTGCCGCTTTCTGTAGCAGCTCTGGAGTTCTCTTTCCTCAGTGTCTTTAGTTACTTTGTCCTGATGCCTTGATGCCTTGAATGGATTAAAAACATCTCCCCTTCCTGGTCATTCTGACTCTGGTAAGAGCCAGAAGTGACAGGATGCCAGGCCCTGTGAATAGGGTGGATGAGGACACCAGCTGCCTCTCTGCTGGATGCCTAGGAGGCAGCATCCACTCCGATTTTGGTCATGTTTCGTAAAGACATTCAGGAAACAGTGCTTCTGGACCTGCTTCAGAAAGTGGCAAGGAGCGTGTTCAAAGTGAAGGGGGTGTCTGGGCGAGGGGCTAGCAGCGATGTGACTTTTGCTGTGATAGTTCTTTAAAACATTCACAGTATAGTTTGATCATCTCTCATATCTTCTCATCTAGTCTTCAAATCTATTTTCCAAAATAAGTTTGTTATTAGCCCAGTTTCACTGGTGAGAAACAGACTGGGGGAGCAAGAGGTTTCCCTGAAGGAGCCTGCAGTCACAGGGCTGAGTCAGCACAGCCAACTTGACACAGCCACACTGTGGTCCTCACTCTCCCTCTGCCCTGAAGCTGCCCCACCACATGTGTGTACAAGTCCAGGTCTTAGTGGAAACCACACTCCAGAGTCCTGGGCTGTGGGAAAATGAAGAAGACACGGAGACTAGGCTCAAGAGTGGGCCATGGTGCTGACAGCTGCAGGGGTTCCCTACAAGCATTGCCGGGTGCTGCTTCCCAGAAGTGCCTGGCTGCCTTGCTGCCCCCTCGCTGCAGGGTCCTGTCCATGCTCCCAGGAACACATAGCCTGGGGACACTGCCCTGCTATCTGTGGCACCATGGCTAAGCATGGCAAGGACCACAGGCTCGCAGGGACAGAGTGCAAACAGCAATCCTGGTCTGGCTGGACTGGGCGACCTGGGCAGGGCTGCAGACTACAGCTTGCAGGCATCTGTGGTCAGAACACATGGTTGGGTGGCTCTGCTCATGCTGGGCTGGCTTTGTTCACCAGTCGGCGCTAGCCTCAGTGAGGGGCGGGGACAGTGGGATGACCTCTTCTGCTGCATGTGCCACCAGCACAGCCGAGACATGTCCTACGGTCACAGCAGAGGAGGACACCTCATCAACACACAGAGCTGGCGCACCTAGACAGCCCGGGGAAGCAGAATGGGATGGGGCTTCTCTCCTGTTCTGTGTGAACTCTACCTCATGTTTTCTGGACTCACACTGAAGCACAGAGAGTGGGAGCAGAAACTGGCACATGGGGCCATGTGGAGCTGAATGTGGAGAGTCCTTCCCAAGACAGGAAGTTTGCATGTGTGATCCCATGACAAGTTCCTGGAATTCTAGCGAGTTAATTCCAGCCTGCCACTTCTAGTGCAACCCACGGCAGGAATAAAGACACTAAGGCGTATGTGTAGCCATGGGGAGCCACGGGGCTCTAAGTCCAGCCATGATGATGGCTATCCTGAACAAAGGCCTCAGCCCAGGGAAGAACCTAGGTTTTATTAATTCGTGAAGAAGAGAGGGACTTGGGGATTAGACTGTGAGAATGGCAGGAAGTAGGTGAGTGCCATGAGCTGGGTTAGGTAGGAGGCCCGAAATCACCTCTGCAATAAATAGAGAGAAGGATATACAGAAAGAGTAATCTGTGTAACACAACTGAGATAGTATCTAATGTTTTGGGGTCAGTGCTTCAGCTCTGATGTGGAATATTTCAATCCCCAGGAAGTCATAGCCTCTTTCTTGAGGCTTGATCCCAGCATGACAGCATGGAGCACTGGCTCTTCTTCCAGCCTGTCCCAGCTTATGCAAGGGTACTTGGGGGTGAAATGGGCTATTTTTCCAGGAAACACGCTTGCTGTTTTCAAGGCCTACTGTCAGCACCTTGGCTGGACCCATATGCACTGCTTAAAGTCAATTGAAGGGATAAGGAAAAGTCCCGGCCAGCTCTATTTATATCAGTACATGAAAACAGGGTCAGGCTCAGCCAAAATGGAGACAATTGCTCCTACACCAAAGAGAGTTGCCCAGGTGGTCCTCCATAGCTAAACAGCTTCTGCCCCACCAAGGAGATGCTCAGGCGGGTAAGGCTGCCTACTGAATGGGAGGAAATGCCCATCACGCACGAGGTGAAAAATAAGGATCCAAAATTCTAAGAAATTCCTCTAACTCGATAACAAAAACTTAAAAAACGGATACTCTCCCACCTGCTGATTTTCCATAGAAAGCACTGCACTGTGCATACATATATGGCGAGTCAGTTACAAAATGAATCTATTGGTTAACAAAGAAAGTAACTCACAAGAAAGGTTTACACCAGTGGTGGCAAACTGAGGCATGCATGTGGCAGTGGCCTGTTTGTGTCACTGAGAGCTCTAACAGGTTTGCCATCGTGGCTTTAAGTTGCCTTCCTTTGGGTATATGTGGAACTGCGGCTTCACTTAGGCACTTGCCAATTATACAAGGTGAGCTAGTTTAAGCTGTTTCTGCCACATTCTTTTTTACTGTGATTATATTTATATATTAGCTGAGTAGAAACTTCATCTTGCTCATATAGCCACCAGCACTTTAACAGGATGGACTCTGACTTTGCAGAAAATAAAAAGAGGAAAATTAAGATAATAGTTTATTGGTATTTAATATTTAAACCAAAGACACACAAATCCTACCATGTCTGTAGTGGTGATTGTTAAGAGTCACAGTGAGTTATCAGTGTATTAATACAGTACCAGTGACATCAAGAAATTATGAGAAAAATGTTGTTGGACTGAAGAAGACCTCTGTGTATTCTCAGACTATTTGTGTCAAAAGAAAAAGTAACATGTTTGGATGAAATCATGTTCTACCCATTTTTTCTAGAGAAAAGAAAAAACATGCCACAACCATCCAGGAGGTGGGGGGAAAATACATAAACCTCAAGAAAGTCTGGTGTCAGATCTCCCGAGATAATGTCCAGAAGACCATAGTGAACCAGGCATGGTAGTACACAGTTCTAATCCCAGCATTCAGGAGGCTGAGGCAGGAGAATTGAAGTTTGAGGCCAGCCTAGGGTATACATTGGGGTCCTCTGGCAAAAAAACAAAATCAAGTAACCAAACGAACAAAAAGGTAAGGGTATTATGAGCAAAAGTCTTTAAGAAATAATTTAAAATATTTTCAGAGTTCAGTAACTCTGTGTAATTATTGGGTGAAGAATTCCATGAATTATATTCCAATTTTGATTATTTAAAATGTTCAAACAAGCAACAATGATGATGATGAAGAGCGAATGTTTACGTAGAAGTCAGGTATGGCAGTATGGTTACAAAATTAATATAAACGCCGATAGTAACTCTTGAAAAAGTCATGTACCAACAGGCTCAGTTTACAACCTGATCAAATTAATGAAGACAAGAAAGTAGAGAATGGAGGTGAAAGGAAAAGATTGTTTAAGAACTGAAGTTGTTCCATAGTGTGTACAGACAAAACTTCCTGGCTCGTATTTCAGCCTAGATGAGGACGTGTGAAGAGACTTCTGGAGAAGGCCCAGTGGAGAAGGGGCACCTGGATGTGTGTGGGGACAGCGGAGATAGGCGACAGGGAACGCCTCAGCCTGGGCACACACGACTCCTGTTAGAGAGCAAGAAGGCCCAGAACGCTGCCTGCGTGGTGACTGCATGTATGTGTACAGTGTGTTCCCTGTGATGGTGGAGTCAGGTGTTGTTAAGTGTCAGTAGTGTCAGGTCACTTAGCCATGCTGGTAACTGACTTGCCTATCAGTCGCTGAAGACCCCTACAGGAATCCACACACTTACAGCCTGGATCCCTTCTCCCTTCAGTTCTGTCCTGTTGGGCCTCGTGTATTTTGAATATATTACCTGATGCGTATATGTTCATGGTTCTGTAATCTTCTTAATAACGCATCCTCTTTTACATTGTAGAATATTGTTTTTGTCCCAGTTGATATTTATTTCCTCTGGCTACTTTGTGTGCTATTATTTAGCCAGTGTTACTCTCTAATACTCTTTGTTAACATGATATATACATTTCCAACCTTCTACTTTTATTTTTTTTCCAACCTTCCACTTTTAAATGCTATGTGTTATTTAAGGTGAATTTGTTACACACAATACATATTTACCACTGTTTCTTATTCATTTCTACAATTCCCATCCTTTACCTAGAGATTTAGATCATTTATGTTTAGTATGGTTTCCTATGTGGTCATATTTAATTCCAGCATCTTGCAGTTTATTTTATTCATTCCAGCCACTCTTTTTCCCTGCCTGGTTCTTTTCTTCTTTCTTAGCCCCCATGCATAACTTCTTATCCTCCACTTTACATGTAAAGTAGTTGTTTCCTGTCCTCAGTGTCACTGTGATGATGGCTTCTCTAGTTTGAAATCTAGGAACAAACAAGATGGTACTGGGGAAAGACTTATGGAGCAAGTGGCACTTATTTTGAGCTCCTTAGCAGGAGGGTTGCATTCTGAGAAATGAGCCGTGAGGTGACTTTGTTGCTCTGTGAACATCACAGCATGCACTTAATGCTAACTGAAGCTGTACAGACTGTGGACAGGGCCACACATCAGTGTGCACTAGCTCTCCCATGAACCAGAAGGTCATGACATCACACATGGCTGTTAGTCATTTCACTATTTTATAGCACAGATAAAATTAGCGAGGGAGTTCCTTGGCATACGTTGGATTTTCCTGGATTAGATAAAAGCAACATCCATGGCAGTGATTTAACTGTGCTTATTCTAAGTCCACACTGTCAAGAACACAGTATCCAGGGGAATTCTATGGAGTTACTATGTTCTCCACATGCATGTTGAAACTGTAATCTCAGTGACATTTGTGTGGTAAATAGGCTGGAGAGCCTGTCGGTATCCCAGTGATGGAATTAGTGCCTTATAAAGAGAGGAAGCGGACAGAACCTCTCCCACATGTGACCATGAGGACCTGTCTGTCTATAGATTGAAAATGGGGCTTCACCAAACACGACCATGCCAGCACCGTGGCCTTGGACTCCTTGGCCCAGATCTGGGGTAGATGCACACTTAAGTCTGTAGTAGCCAGACCCAGTTACGACAGTCCTCCTTCGGAAACACAGCTGCCTGTGCTAATAACTGTGAAAGGTGGTGAACACATAGTTCCTTATAGCCCAAACACACTACAAGGTTTTTGCCTTGCTTATCCGTTTATTACCTTGTTTATTAAAGAGGTCTCTCTCACCCTTTAATTATTTTATAATTTTTGAAGTGCACACTGAATAAACTCTTTACTGTGACTTGGGGCCCTTTGTGTTCTCTGTTGTTGGTGATGAGAATCAGTGTCTTAGTGGCTGCCCCTGTCCAGCAAAAAGCAGAGAGGAGTCAAAGCATGTGGTTCTCTTCTGACAGATCAACGGCAGGGCCATATGTTGGAGATGAGGTAGTAGCTTCTATTTTGTTGATCTCTGTCATTAACTTTGTAAAAAGATGACTGGATACTATAAATTTGTTACTTTGATCCCTGTGTTAGTTACCCTTCTTCTGTTGCTGAGACAAAATACCTGACACCCAAAGTTAAAGGGGAAAAGTTTATGTAGCTCACAGTCTGTGGAAGTTTCAGTCCATAATCAGCTGGCTCCAGTGCAGGGTGGTGTGGCACAGGGGCAACAGTTCCTGGTGGTGGAAGACAGCAAAAGCAGCAAAGGAGAGAGAGAAAAGCCTCTTTTGGTCTCCTATATTGTATGCAGACTATCTGCCGTAGGGAGGGTGTAGTACTCACACCCTGAATCCGAGCACTGGACCATGAATCAATCACACACTCTAGATTCAGCTGCCTCTGAAAGGCTTGCTTTCCAAAGACTGCATGAGGTTTTGGGGGGACATCCAGACACAAACCATAACAATCCCTATAAGCACAGCATATTTAAAATGTTTAATTTTAAATGATAGGCTGACACAATTTCCACAAAATAAGTAATTAGCATAATTTATTTAGAAGAAGAGGAGTAGAAATATAAACTCAAGGATTAAAATTGATAGTAACTTATTTCTGAAATTTAGAAAGCTTGTTCCTTTATTTTATTATGGATAATGGTTGGCTTCTAGATACATGTACTAGAAGATATATCTAAAATGTATCTTAAATACATGTACTAGATACATTTAAAATCAAGTAGCAATTTTATTTAAAAATTAATATTAATAATACAACAGGAAGGATTTCTTTACTATTAAGTTGACAGCATAAAAGGTAATAATTTCATAGTGTAGTTTTACAATTCTCTCAGTGGAAATATAAGACCAGTACCAGTTTGAAGGCCAGTGATCTGGAATATATTCCCAAGAAGATGGGTGATGTGTGTAACTGGAGATAGACATTTTTCCCTGCAGGATGTGTTGCCTAATTATTCTGCAATGTGATTCACTCATGTCCCAACATTGATTGAGAACCTGACCATACAGATTAAATAATACTATTTTATTTTATATCATTCTGTGTTGCAGTATTATGTTAATTAACTTTATACTGCTTAGTGAGGTTGAACATCTGTTAATGCTTCGAGGCTGAAGTTTTCCTCATCTGTGACTGCTTATATTTGCCTGCTATAAATTTGTAAGTCTTTTAGTATTTTTTAGGTACAATTTATTTTTTTTTCAAAATTTCTCCTCTTGATATATTACTATATTTTAATGTTATGGCATGTTTTTGGTATCCAAAAGTTATAAATGATAATCAAGTCAAGATACATTTAATGAATTCTTTCCCATTCCAAGGTAATAATCTATTTTCTTAGGTTTTGGTTGCATTGGTTGCATGAAATTTATTTGGGATTATGTACACTTACATGCACATATATACATAAGCTTGAGAAATTATATATAACTATATGTAAATACAGACAAATTATTCAAACCATTGAAAAACTGACAATTGAATTGTAGTTCACACCACTGAGGCTCAGTGGTACCCATGTGAAGTGGAAATTAAAGTGTTTACCCCCTTGCTGTTGTCAGAATTGAATTCAGGGAAGTACTTTTAAAATATAGCAGAAAGCTTAGGAGATGCATAGTTAAAAGCTTATTAAATATCAAGTATTATTTTATTATTATTTTCCACTGTTTCTGATATCTCAGTTATGCTAACATCATACAATAACATGAAATCCATTTTACGGTGCTAAAAATACTTATTCTCTCCATAGTTACAATCTATTTTATAATCAAACTATAATTTCAACATGTACTTCTTTTCTTCCTCAGCATTTTGAATGTTATATTTTTATGAATCTTTTAATGAAAGGATTCATTTTGTTTATTTAACTTATACTCACTTTATATTACTTTTTTTAATGTGATTGGTGAACATGACATTTTTCTTATCTTTGAGTCAATGGTGATTGCTCTTTACCCATTAGTAGGTATGGACACCAGGTAGAGACCTTTCCTGTAAGAATCGTTTTGCGTCCCTACAAGGGGCCCCACTGCATCGAGTCAGACATATCTTGTAGTTTTCATTGTAATTGCTTTTTATGACTCATAAATTATTAGGACCTGTGTTTTCAAAATTTGAATGGTTGAGTGTTGGTGAATATTTTGTGTTGCATTCTAATACTATATTGTTGTCAATAGAAAGTAGATTGATATAAAAATGTTTGCTGTTTAAAGCCCTTTGAATCCCATGACTATTTATTGTTATGTGCATATAGGATAAATGCTTTTATAGTTCCTTGATAAGGTACTCTCCTTTTTATTAAGGAATATTTGCTGGGTGTGGTGGTGCACGCCTGTAATCCCAGCACTCGGGAGGCTGAGGCAGGAGGATCGTTGAGAGTTGGAGACCAGCCTGGGCTACAAAGGGAGCTCAAGGCCAGCCTGAACTGCATAGGGAGACCCTGTGTCAAAAATAAACAAAGAAATATTCATATGTTCCCTATATTTTTGTTTTTAAAACAGTGTATTTATTTTGGTTTTGGTATTGTTATGTTATCTTCTTTCATTCACTAATATTTTTTTTTTGCTTCTTTTTTTTTTCTACTGCCATTATTTTTGAAAATTATATATTTTAAATGCCTTTTAACAAGAGTTTGGTGATTTTTCTTTTGTTTCTTTCTGATAATCTGTATCTTTAACAAGAGAGCATATTACTTATCTGTTAATGTTTGTTTGTGGAGTTGGGGATATAACTTGAGGTCTTCCCACTGAACTACGTTCTCAGCCTTTTCCTTTTTGTTTTTTATTTGGAGACAGGGCCTTGTTGAGTTGGTGAGTTCTCCAAGCTAGGCTTGAACTTGCGAATCTCCTGCCACAGACTCCACACTGCTGGGATGATGGGCCTGTGACACCACACTGGGGTCATGTATTAATCTTAGTTGCTACATAACTGGAATCTGTTACCTTAGGTAAAATTTTAATTCACTGTTTTCTTCATTTTGAGCTGCTCATTGTTTCCATTGCTTGCGGCTTACTTACGCATTTTATCTTGTTGTGAATTTGGAGATTTTGTGTCTTAATATAAAAGAATCGAAACATTTATTTAAAGTGCAAACCTAATCAAGTACTTTATCTGAGGTTTATGACTAATTTCATCTTTTTACCAAAAAAATCTTAACATCTTATTCTGACCATTTTCTGATTGTTGTTATTTTGCTTAGTATATTATTTCCATATTAGTTCTCAACAAATATATGGCTTATTTTATTTTATTTTTACTTTTAAAAAGAATAGAACTCATATTTTACTGTCATTTATAATCAGATGGCAGTTGGGTATATAGTTTCCACACTTCATACTTTTGCAAATAAAAAAATTACAAGTTGTAAATAGCTGATAGCAGGTTATGTTCTTCAGAAAACACAATTAGGTTAATTCATTAATGATGACTTCAAGCTTTTCCTTATTAGCACCAGAAAACTCACTCACCTTCTCACCCTTCTTAAAAAACCGGAAGGTTGGCGTGCATTTGACTTCACACTGCAGTGAGATCCTGAGAGTCATCCACACCTACTTCAAGGGAAAACACGTTGGAATATTTTTCAGACCAGGAGTGGAAGAAAAGTTTGACCATTTTGCAAGGCCCACACCACATGACTGAGAAATAAACCACCACAAGTTTATCTCCTGCACCAGCAAAGGCTTGCTGACAGGCCTTTTTGGTTTCGATCCGCTGCACCATCCTGGCTGCTGGGGGCCTGATGAGCTGCCAAAGCAAGCAGTGGATGCAGATAGAAGGTGAGGACATAGCTCCAAGAGTTTATTTTATAGTAAATATTTTTCCAACTTACCTCTGTGTATCTTTGATTGATATTTTTCTTATAACACTCCTTGCTTCTTTGTTACAGTATGTAAAATCAAGTTGACACCTTTACTGTCTTCTTAGCTACAGTGACAAAATGTAATGTTTTTTAGTCTTGATTTTTCTCTGAAAACCTCTTTATTGTGTGCCACTTTTATGGGATGACCATTTATGTCATGTAAAAGGAAAATATTGAAAAGTTAGTAATTTCAGGAAAGATAATAGTGAGCCCAAACTGACTTGAGAAGGACATCCAAGTACACACAGACCGAGAAACAGAACCATCTGCAAGAGTCTTAGCCACAAGAGTCTCAGGCCCACCACTGCTGCTGCAGAGTTTCCCAGCCCTCTGGGAAGTGGGAGGATGGCCAGGCAGGCATAGGTTCTAGGTTTAATACTATTCCGTGAAGTGACATCAGATTCTTGTTTGTGTGAAGCTTTTTCTCTTTGTTCCTTCTGTTTTTCAGAATCATTCTCAAGTGTAGAGTTTTTAAAAATTGTATTTCTTTACATTCAGGTGCTTTCCAATTGAAGATGTGTGTATTCTTCCAAATCAAGCAGACTCTCGTTATGCAGAGACTCTCTTTAAAATTCTTAATTTCCCATGTAAGAGTTGACTACTTCTCTTTTGGGTCTTTTTCATATCTTTTCATCTTTGAAGAGCTATTCATACACTCTGTATTTATTTTATTTTATTATTTTATTTTAGGAATTCAACAATGGCTGTTGTAGTGCATATTGTTGTCTTTAAAGTGGTAGTTCAGATTACCGTATATAAGCTTGTTAAATTGTCAAAGACTTAAGCATTAACTGTTCCTTTCAATAAACCAACAGAAATTAGTAGTAGAATTATCTTAACTATCTTGCATATATATATATATATATTTTTTTTTTCCCCCTTCTTTCTGTTCCCCTTCCCTCATCCCAGTTGTTCTTTCCTTTTGAGCAGTTTCTTTCTCTTTCCCAATATCTATTGCACCTTTCAGATTTTATTTACTCTTTCAGGTTCTTACACTATGGAGACAATACAATTTTACACATTTGAGTCTGATTTATTTCACTTAGGAATATGGTCTCTAGTTGCATCCATTTACCTATAAAAGCCGCAAGTTTATCTTTCTTTACAGCTGAGTTAAACTCCATTGTATAAAAATATCACATCTTTTTTATCCATTCCTCAGTTGTATATTTTTGTAGGTTCTCTTCTCAGTAATTCCATTCTCTATGCTTCTGTTTAGTAAATTTTCACTTGCTAATATCTTATTGTTATTTAATTCTTTGATACATTTAAAAATTTTATTTTGAGGCATGGTCTTGCTAAATTCTCCAGCCTGGGCTCACACTTGTCATCCTTCAGTCTCAACCTCCCAGAGTGCCAGGATTACAAGCGTGTGTCAAGGTGCCTGGGTGCATTCATCTCTTGTATAAATTTGTAAAAAAATTCTTGGCCATAAACTTTGCAAATATCCTTTTCTTTCTGTCCCATTATATCTCTGCTTTCTTTCTGCATCCCCAGGGATGGAACCTTTAGTTGCTATCACTGCCCTTACGTGCACTGTGGTTTCCTGCCAGCTGAACTTGATCTACTCTTTACCCATCTATTTTGTGCATAGTTCAAATGTTTTGCTAATTTATCCTCAGTTCTTTAATGTCCTCTTATGTCCATTACTTAATTAGCCTCTAGGCTCATCAATTAAGGTTTTATTTTCTGATAATTTCTTTTTAGGAGTAGAATTTCCATTTTTCTTTACATTTTAAATTGCAGGTCTCTAGCAGAATTTCCAATCTATTGATCTTTTATATTTAATCTTTTAGAAATTGTCTTGATTATATTACTCACAATTTTATAGTCTTTGACAACTTCTAGGTCTCTATCAATTCTAGGTCTGAATCAGCTTAACTTTTTTCTTATAACTTTCTGTTTCTTGAAAGTTTCATAATGTTTAAGTAAATACCTGATTGGAATAAAGCATTTTAGAGGTTATGAATGATGTTGTTTTCTTCAGAGAGTTTCCCCTTTCCTTTTAGGCAGAGTTGTGAGGAACTGATCAGCTTTATTCATCCAGGGATTAAATTAATTCTATTAAGTTCATATTTATCATATTTTTTCCATCAGTTGTTTTACTTTTCATTTCTAGTAATCAATTTTTTTCTCAAAATTGTCACTTTTTCTTATATCTATGGCCAATAACTTTTTATGAACTTACACACAACATGAGTGCAGCAATTTCAGATAATTTTATCTTGGTCTTGCATTTCTGATTTCTCTTTAAACTCTTGGTTTGGAGACAAGATCTTCCTATGTAGGTCAGACTGGCTCTGGGGTCCCTGTGTAGCTCAGGCTGGCCTATAATTTTTGTTAACTAACTTCGGCTTAGTTTCCCTGTGCTGAGATTATAGGCATGGACTACCACCCTGGCTTCTCTTTAACTTTTTTTTTTTTGCCATTTCTAATTACTGTTGTGGCTGTGCCTTGTGACCTTCAGCTACTTTTCATGGTCTAATTCTTTGTGCATTCATATCTATCTTCACAGTGACAGCTTTTCCTCCTGTACAAATTACACAGTCCTTGGATCATGGAAATAGCCTTATGGACATTGATATGTTCACCTGAGGTTCTAAGAATTTTAGTAGCTGGAAATATTTTTTTACTTTATTAACTGGCAATTTCACACAACAAAAGTAGTATAAGTTCTGGTCCTTTACCACCTATTCATGAAGTTAGCTTAGGATGTTTGTCTATTGATAGAATGTACTTCTCAGTAACACCATGGGCAGGTGATGAACGGCTTGCTGGTTTCCTGAGATAGAGATGTGGATGTTTTTATGATGATCTCCCTGCTCCAATCATGGAATGAATGGTCCTTTCAGAGTCCTGGTTTTTATGCTGTATCCCCATTCCACTTGCTACTTGGGTGGCCAGCTGTCCCACAGAGATGGACGGCCAACCACAGCCCCAGGATCCAGGGCTGGGCCATGTCTGAGTCTGAAACCTCCTGGGTCACCTCCATATGAGTCTCTATACGTGAACACTGGTTTTGCATTTCAGTCTGGTTTATAATGCCTGGAGACTTTATTTCCCCTTCTTGAGCTCTGCCATGTGTTGTATTCAACTACCACCTACCTCTCAATCATCTACTCACATTGCTGTCTAGTTATGGTTCACCCAGGCTTCACGGCTGCAACAAAAAGTCAGTACCACTTCCTCATCTCTTTTTGTTGTCAGAAGGCCTGCACCTATGGGTTGTGGTATAACTTTTATGTCTTACTCTTAGTAGGTTAAACTTTAAAATCTTAAAATTGAGACTTTTAAAACTCAAGCTGTGGTTTTCAGGACATTTCTTGCAATGCAATTCAAAAGACTTGAAATACAGAAGATGGGAAATGTTACTTTTTCCTCCAGTCATCAGTGGAGTCCCTTTCTGGAGATGTCACAGCTGGAGCAGGGGACAGGAAAGGGAGATACAGGTGGGACTGAATGCGCAGAGTATTTGCGCGCACTTCAGGGTACTATATGCTACACTTGCTTTGTTTATAGCCACCAGTCAATAGTAATTCACATATTTATCATCACTGAGTCAAAGCCACATTTCAAATGGAACAAACTGACAATATCCACCAATTATCATGCATTTATTTATTTGTTTTTGGTATCGGGAATCAAACTCAGGACCTTGCACTTGCCAGGCAGGAGCTGGGCCACTGAGCTATATCCCCACCCCATAAATATTTAATCTAATTTGATTTATACTAAAACAGAGCATGCAAGTCTATTGAAATAAAGTAACAATATTAGGTCCAAATTGTTACTTTTTAGAACTACTCAAGCAATATGGATTCATTAAATCTCTGAGAAAAAATATTACCACCATGAAAACAAACAAACAAGGTTCTTCTGGAGGAATGGAATTGTTTACTGATACCTGGTTGACACTATTATGGTAACATCAATCAATCATGATTTACTAGATGGTGGTGTCTATACCCAATTTTTAAGTGTACAGAACCCCTACATTACAAATCACATGTGGTAGCCAAATAATCTCTAGTAGCATGTGACCTCCTGATACATCTTAGGTATATAATCTCTAGGTTTCTAATCTGGAAAGGATGTCATTAAATCACAGCTCAACAGTCAGATGGCTCGGTGGCAGAGTGTTTGCCTAGCACACGTGAGGTCCTTGGTTTGACCCCAGCACCACACATGCACACACACAAATTAACTGGCAATCTATGTGTACTTAGAAAACTCATGTGGAAATGAAGACAGTGATGGATCCATAACACATTTGTGATTTTGACAGGTTAAATAATAAGTGTATGGTTATAATATACACACTGAAAGGTGTACACACTGAAAGAAAGGAGATCGGATTGCAGACTGTTCTTTTATTGGCATTTCCTGTCAATAGCTTGTCCAGAATACTTTTAAAATTATTTTACTTCTTTCTCTAAAAGGTAATTGAGTGAAACTAAAAGTTTTATTGGAGGCAGCTAAAGACATGTGAGCCCTGCTTGGAAAATAAAGTTTGATTGAAGGATAAATGACTTGCAGTGTTCTTCATATTAATTTGAAAGTAAATTAAATGAAAGCTTTGATATGAATAAAATTGATTTTCTTTGCTGACTTTTTATTGGCAGCCAATTTTCTATATTTATACTTGGTAGAGATTTTATAAAAAATCTGTTTCCTGCTTTTAAAACATAGTTTCATTTAAGAGATTTAGAAATTCTTAAGAAATGAGACCCCAAACGTTACTTGCAGTTGAAATTGCTTTGCTAGGGAGTCACGATCGTGATGGGCAGACCTCGAGGACTGGAAGTGAGGGCCAGGCTCGGATTCACTGGGAAGGTGCAGGAGTGGTTTGGTCAGCACTGAATCAGATCTAAGAGTAAGAAACCTCTGGAAGAGTCTTCCTGGGTCAGGTGGGAGCAGCACCAGGGGTCAGTGAGGGCAGGGACACATTAAGCTCTGGCGAGGTGTGCAGGAGGCAGGGACAAGGGGTGTGGAGTATCGAGGGTGAACCTGAGCTCAGCTCATTCTGGTGCTGCTCGTGTGCTGGGTACTGGGCAGTGGGGAGGGGCAGTGGCTCCCTGAGAGCTGTATCTGGGATGACAGGGAGGGTTCTGAGCAGCGGGGTAAGGGTTAGGCTCCAGAGGGCCACACTGTTCTCGGGGCTTTCCACCAGCTGAGAGTGGACAGCAGAGAAGCATGTGGTGCAGAGTGGCCAGCAGACAGGAGGGAAGCTCAGTCCTGAACTGTTCTGTTTCCTGGGGGTGGAGGCCTCGCTGTTGGAGCACAACTCTCTCAACCACCCATCCTCCAGAGTAGGTCCACCACATCCAGGGGACTGCCCAACCTCTGGGCTCCAGGTGCCTAGCCTGGCTCACCAACATGCCCCCAGGCCTTGGCACTTGGTGGGCACCTTGCGAACGCATGGTACTGGCAGGTACTAGGGTCCTCGTGAAAGAAAGCCCACTGTGCAGGGTGTGTTGTGGAGCACAGGGATGTGCACCATGCAGTGCAGAACATCATGGGGAATGGTGCAGAGTCATGGAGGTAAATGTTTGAGGTCTGTGGAGTGACTCCTTATAGGAATGCTGACTGCCTGTCCATTGAGGAGGGGGATGCAGCAGTATCCCCAGTGTCCTAGCCTGCCCATGCAGTTGCTGTCATCTGTATCAGACTTAGAAACCAGCTCACACCCAGGCAGGCAGGGCTCTGGACTAAAGAGCTGCTTCTGCTGCTTCATTAGAGAAACAAGAGGCCCTTGGACTAGCAGGGTGGGACATCATGGTCTGAGGGACACATACCCCTTTCTCAGAGTCTGGGCAACAGCTTTTGCAATGGCTGGAGGTGCAGTTTGGGAAGAAGCCGTCCTCCATTCCCACCGTCTCCCCCAGCTTCAGCTTTGCTTGTAGGCGAGAGACCCTTGTGCTTTTCCTGCGAACATGAGTATGGAGCAAGGCAGAGGGGAGGGCAGACTCACTCTCCAAGGCTGAATTCCATGCACAGGTGCACTTGGAGCTCCAGGAGCAGACGAAGATGGGGTAAGATCTTTCCACTGGTAAAGAAAGGACAGAGTGCCTAATGGAATCACGCCATTTCTAGCTGTCTCATCTGGAGCTAGCGCTGAGGACAGTGTCTGTTTGTACATTTGTTTCTCTTTGATGAGTTTCAGCTTTCTCCACAGATGTGGGGAGTCCTCCTGACCTAGCCCCCAGGCTCCCGAGGGGAGGGCCAGACCACACCCTCAAACAAGACCGCTCATCTGGACCCCAAAACACCCTGGCTGGGAGGGTCTGGCTGGACCAGCTGTGTGTAAAGCGGCCTTTCCACTTCCTACCAACCTGATGCCCATCTTGCTCATGGACTACTTTCACAAGTTCAGCTGATAGTCCCCTACTCCCCACTCACACTGGGGACTGGACGCAGGGCCTTCACACTGGACTCTATCTCCAGCCCTTTCAAATGTTTTATTCCGAAGTTCTCAAGTCACCAAGCTGCCCAAGCTAGGTGTGAAGTTGGGGTCCTCCTGCCTCAGTCTCCTAGTGTTGAGGTTACTGGCCTATACAGTCACACCCAGCTTGATCCTGATTTTTGGTTTGAGATCAAGTCAGAGATGGACATCCTGATAGTGAGCACCACATAAATGACCTGGTGGGGACTTTTACTTCCAGAACCAAGTCAGCACACCGTGGAGGTGGTTCTCCATCAGTCGCTTGGGACCCAAGACTCCTGCCCTCTCTCTAACACCACTGGGACTGAAGACTCCTGGTTGTACTGACACAGCTTCCCAAATAATTCTGCGTCAGGCTCACTTTGGTGCACACACTCCAAATGATCCCACATGACTGTGTGTTAATTATGCAGGTGCGGACTGCAGGGGTGCTCAGCTCTCATCAGAAAGTCCTGTGATCATGTCTGCCTGGCCCTCCATGGTGGCAGGGCCTGGTGCTCAACTGAGTGGCTGGGCACACCCTCCCTCATCTGCTGGCAAGCCACTGTGGCCGACACATCGGGGGTGTCAGCTTTTAATTGTAACTGTCTTGCAGAGCGGTGTTGTTTTAATATCCTGTATAGATTTTTATGTAATACACTTACTTGCAGGCAGCCCGAAGCAAGAATCAATTCTGTGAAGGGCTCTGCTTTTGTTAAAAGCCAATCTTGTTTTAATGATGCATGAAGAAATATTCGAGCATTGACATTTTTCTGTCAGGTTTCTTTTGAAAAATCAATTAAGATAATACTGCTTTGACCTAGTTATCTAGTTAATGCTTATTAGGAATGTAATATGATTTACTGTCAGCATAATAATTTTTGTATCTTATCCCATTAGCTTGTGCATATTTCAAAGTGTATTACACAATGGTCACTTCTTAAAATGTAGCAGAATGCATTAATTAGATTGACTAGGATCATTAGACAGAAACTATCTCATTGGCCCTTGTATCTAAATTTGTATACAACTTCTATCAAGAAATTGCATTTCTTACATGCCTAAAATCCTGCTTCTTAACCTGAGAGTGGACTTAGATACTTTATTTTCAACTATCTTGAACAAACTGGAAAAAAACAGCTATTTTGTAATAAAATTCAGGGATGTGTGATTGGGTCCTCTGCCTGAAATTTAAGCAAAATAAGTATCAAACAGGTTAAGGCTTGCGTGCCCAGTTCTGGCCTTCAGTTTCGCGGGAGCTGTGAGTCCCCAGGCAGCAGCGTCAGGCGTGTGCGGAAGTCCCGGGGACGTGCACAGCCGAGCGCTGCTCTGAGACAGTGCTCACCGGCCTTTGTTGCCTTTGTGTTAACAACTGTCAATGGCACTGTCTAGAAGGGCGCGCTGGCCGAGACCCTTCCAGGGAAATTATTGATTTCTGCCCATCTGGGACTCAGTGGTCGGGAGCAGTGCGGGGCTCCGGCTTGCTGAGATGAACCCAGAGTCAGCCTCTGGCCTCTTTCTGGGCCTTCTGCCCGGCCGCTTCCCTGCTTCACCCACGCCCTGGGAACCTGCTGGAACGACACAGCAGCGTGATGTGTGGCATTCTTCAGAACCAGCATCGGAACTGAGAATGGATAATGTGCTTCACACCTTGGGGCGCTCGGCTTCCCGAACTGGAGCCTTTGCAGTTGCTTCCCAGCCGGACCCCACCCACACTCGAAAGCACCTGCAAGCAGCGCCTCTTTCCTCGCTGTCTAGTCCGTCTTCTCCTGCCTGGATGGGGTCTTTGGTGCTGAGGGACTCACAGTCCTCTTAGATGCCCGTGGCCACCTGAGCTATTAGCCCCGCCACGCAATCAGCATCTCCGGTCATTCAACCACCCACGCCTGCCTACGCACTACAGAGTATTACAAATAAGCCAGCGCGGCTCGTGAAACCCGGGGTGACAGTCAAATTCCCTGGTCGTTCTAAAGGACTTCCTACTTCCATGCCATCTTTTAAATTTCTACATTCTCTCTTGTCTCAGTAACCTTTTCTCGACTCACAGGGGCCTTAAGATGTTGTGATTCTGATATCTGCTACACATCATTTCTGATGCACCAGCAAAGTGTTTGTGCGGGACCAGAGAGGCCGTGTTTTCTGGACCAACATGACGAATTTATGTGGGTAGCTTCGTGGAGCCATTCCTTTCTTGCCTGCTAACATTTTAATTAAAACAGAAAAATCAATGAACATGGGTTCTGTTTCCTAAAGGATACTTTACATTTTCTACTTTTGCATTTAAAATTCAAAGTGATTTTTCTTTCAATTTTGGTTTTTTGCTCCCTTACCCCTCCTCCCCCACCCACTCTACTGTTTCTCCCTTTGCCTTAAAGTGAATTTCTCCAGGGGCATTCAGCGTGCAAAAGGTTGCCGATTGTTCTTAATGCAGCCGGCATCCGAGGCCCCTGGGTCTTGATTTGAATGCGGAAGGAGCGATTTGACTAATGGCACAGCACCCTGAGACGCTAAACGCAGAGAAACCGAAAGGAAGCGGCATAGAAGTGCAGCGCGTGGGAGCGAGTTTAAGGCGCACAAAGGGGCCCGGGGGGCGCGGGGACAGGCTCCAACGCGGACGGAATCGAATGCATTGTCGATAAAGCCAGCGAGGGGAGCCGGGCTCCGCATCTGCATAGGGCTGCTCTGGGGCCGGGGCTGTCACTTTTAAGCACCCAATTAATTGACTTGACAGGAGGTGAGCTCCTTTTGGGGAGATGCTACTGCGGACTGTGGTTCTAATTATGAGGAATATTAATCTCAGATTGAAATTGGGAGCCTAAACTTATTGTTTAATGATCACTGATCAAACGGGCATTCCAAATAAAGAAAATTAGGCTGGTAGATAGCAGCGTTCCGATTTGGGTTTTACATTATTATCTCCTGCCTAACTAGGCACTTTTCCTGCGTATCTGAACTCTTTTGCCTTTTAACTGTGCCTGCTGTTGCTATAGTGATGGCATAATTTTGTAATGGTCTAAAAATGACACTGGCATAGATAGTGACAGATAGGAATTAATTCACTAACAAGTAATTATGTAGCGAAATGTTGACTGCCATGCAGAAGGTGCACGGTGACACATCTTCTGTTTTTCAGGGATGGCAGTAACATTAGCGTTGGTCATTAGTGGTAGACACCTCAGTACAGTGTTGGATACAGACTTATATGCAGACCTATTTAGTTACCTGTGTGACAGCCTTGTTCAGGACACCAGAAACAGCTGTCCCAGCCTGTATGAGCCAAAATAATTAGGCCTGTCATCTTCTCGCTCTGATTTCCCCTTCAACCTGCTCCACAAAATGCAAATATTTTGCTTTCATTGTCACACTCACCTTGACATGGATATTGCTTTGGCGCATAACTGGATGAGATGACTCAGAATTTGCATTGTTCGTTCTAATAAATTTGCTTCCCCTTGGCTCGCGTGGCAGGACCCATCAGATAAAGTCTCCCGGAGTGTCATCAATCACCAGCCCTGACAGACGGCTTTTGCCTTCATTTGTTACATACGAGAACATGCTTAATTATTTGTCCTGTAATTAGTTGGGAAAATGTCAGGAAATGTCAACTCTCTGTTCGCCGCGGAAGGACTCGGCTTGAAAGCCAGGATGACTGAAGTGTCATTAATGCTGCCTAACTAGACGAGGATCAGCTGGGGAAAAGTGAAAGCCCCTAAAAAAGTAATCATGGTGAGTTACGGAAAATGGGAAATCAGCACCCAGAGCAAGACGTGTGGCCCATTAGAAATGGGGTGTTTTTCATCAGGGCCCTGTACAATCAGACCCGGAGAGCACAGCAAAGCCCCGCATTGTGGATGGATGTGATTTCTGTCACCCT
>PVLD010005238.1:32500-114678 GCA_004027595.1 Dinomys branickii
GAGGAGGGTGATGGGTCCCTCGTGTCCCTTTTGACCTTGACCTTTTAATGCGCAAGTGAGGAATCATGGTTTTCTGAGGGTATGGCAGCTCAAGGAGCTGTGCTAAGAAACCAGGTTTGCAGGCAAATCCCAGCTACCCAAATTCCTGGTCCTTTCTTTCTTCATTTGGTCTGAATTTGTCTCTTTGCCAGGATGATTTTAAATGATTTTCCTTCTCCTCCCTCCCCTGGTGAATCAATGTTGGGTGCATGTGAGCAGAAGAACACTGTGCACGCCCCTGATGTGATCTGTGCCATTATTAAAAGTGTTATTGCACATATGATCTCAGGAATGGAGAGAGGCGGGGCAGATAAATCCTCTTCTAATAAGAAAAACATCTGACATCATGAAACTCAGTCCTCGAGGACACTTATCCTTGAGTCCCCAAACAAGTTCCATCACATAAAGGAACAGATTCCCAGGAAATACTGTGTGGAAGCACATGTAGATTAAGAGGCATGGTTCTGCATATTGGGAATTTAATTTTCATTACTGCATTCATTATATGATTTAAGTGAGATTACAGTGTAACATACACCATACCTTGTGATTAAATAACAATATTTAAGTTCTCTGTGAACCTTCTGATTTATTCTTTTCTAAAATGGCAGCTCACTCGTTCCAGCATGCGTTGTGTAACACGTCCTAAAGCTGTGTAAGCCGGTATCAATGCCTGACTCTCCTCCAAGAACACCTCAAAAGGAAAAGGATTAGAAGCCTTTTGCCTGGGTTGGAAGTGGTGGAGGTGGCAAGGCTGAGCCAAGGCCTTGTCAAGTCCAAGCTGAGCAGGCTCATGCTCAGAGTCTGCCCTCAGACTCCCCAGTGCAGGGACCTCTCCACACCTCAAGGTTGCCCCAGTAGTTAGAGCTGCCCCGGCCTGTAAGGCAGAGGAAGGAAAATCACTGGTTCTTCCATAAGCCTGAGTGTTTGCAGGCATCTCATGCCACCGAGTCAGGAGCATTTCACAAAAGCTCTTTTTTGCCACATGCAGTGCAGCTGAAGGCAGATGAACTGGGATTCTGTCTATCCTAGTGACTAATAGAATGCAGAGGTCCAGCCCTACTGTTGGTCCTGGAAGAGGCCATGCTCCTGGGTCTTAGTGGCACAATATGTGACATGGAGGTGATGTTCCTACAGTCTCCTGGCCCATTCCCACACAGGCACACAAGGTGTGGTCGCAATGGGCTCTTCAGCAGCCTCTGGCTGCTGTGGAAGGGCTCAGTGTTGTGGAGAACAAAAGACTGCTCTGGGCTTGCTTCCCTCCAGAATTGAAACAGACATGAGAGAGAGAGAGGAGGAGGAGCGGAAAGATAGACAGAGGAGAACACACTCGCATTTAAGAGAAGTAAGATACATTTAAATGTAGTAGCAACAATTTACTAGATTTATGTGCTCTTAGGAAAAAAGGTTGATCAGATAATTGCCTGTGTTTTCATTTGGTTTTGGAATATTATTTTATCTGGAAGTTGCCAAGCATGATTCCTTATAGGATTTAATTTTTTAAGGACAGATTAACAGAGAAATTCCTTGGACGGTACTGGACGACCATCTGCGAGTTCTTCCGTGTTTACTTAGCATTTAGAGTATACTTGGGAAAGGAAAAAAGCCCTCAGTGGAACCCCAGATGGGAGGAAAAACAGTATTCTGAGGAGAGACTTGCCCCCTACTCACGAGCTCAACACCTTTCTATCGCTCGTGTCTGCTCTGTGGGGTCCTCTGCCGACAAGGCACTGCAACTGTCCCAGCACCTGGGGGACTTCTTTCAGGGGCCCTCCTGTGGTGCCTGGAAGGCTCCCTGGTGATCCAGCTTGCTGTGGCCCCCACTGCCCTCTGCCCAGCTCCCCTATGACAGCCTCACCCCTGCCCAGCCTGGCACTCGCCCACCACCCTGATTTGCTCCTGTTTATAGAACTGACCGTGCTCTTCAAACAGTGCCCAGTGTGGCTTTGCTCAGCAAAGGAGGTGTCAGTCATTCTTCTTGGCAAGTTGTAAGTAAAGAAAAGGCAAAAGAAGAAAGTGAGAATCATTCCAACCCCTGACCCAGAAATACCTCCCACTGTCATGTGTGTGTGTGTGTCTGTCTGTCTCTGCATCCCAGCTTGCAGCTTGTCGAGCAGGTGGGTTCATGGTTTGCTGTCAGATATGTGCTAGTAAATCAGTTAAAAAGCACATTTGCCGACTCCTTTCTCTTTTCGTACATGGACTTCGCAGCTGCCTGGGCAGTAAGTGTGCAGACATCCATGTGAGCAGTGCCAGGTGTGGTGGGGTTCATATTACAGTCAGACCCAGGCTGCTGGCCGGGCACACACCCTCCAGCGGGGAGCACCCTTTTTGCAGAGAGCCCAAGCTGACTCTCACACTCAGAGCTCCCACAGCTGTGCTGGGTGTGAGGCCAGGACCAAGAACAACTACTCAAAAGATTGTACCTGTATTAATTCCATCACCGGCTCAAGGAGTCCATCTGCTTCTTGGTTACCTGGATGGAGCCAGGCATGTGTGGACTGTGGTGGGAATGTGTGTGCTAGGTCATCCCTGAGTGTTCTCATAGCTTGCAGAAGAAGACACATCTCTGGCAAATTGTCATCAAACCCTTTGCCTTCCTGCATCCCTTCCAGCCACAGCCCAGCCAGGCAAGCAGCTCACCACTGAGCTCTTTCACATAGGCTTTGGCAGAGGCAGGAACAGCTGCCTTCTTCAGTCTTCTCTCCCACACAGGGGAGGCATGGAGATGTTATTTATTTATTTATTTATTCTTGCTATTTTAGGTACCAAGGAGGTCTTAGAAATGAATTTTAAAATAATCAAATGTGGTCTTTTCTCAGACCAGAAACAAGCTTGGGGAGAAATTGTGCCTGAGAGTGTGATGTGGAGAAAATCTCCCTGGACAGCTCCCTGCAGCCCCTGGGCAAGTGCCTCCATTCCTAAAAATAAAGCGCTTTTTCTGTTCATTAAAACAACCCTGCAGCCCTCTCGAGCCGCACTCTTCCCAGCCCAGACCTCTGCTTTCGGAGTGTCTGGTGGAGACAGAGAAGTCTCTCCTTGGAACTGAGGCTGCAGTGTGACTTTCTTTCCTTGCATGAACATTTGAAAGTTGGGTTGGCTTGCTGACATCAGGGTGAAAGCTATATACCCTTTCTAACTGCAGTGTGGGGACATGTGAGATCTGATTTTGTTTCAGTTCCAGCATGACCAATTTCAAACCAAAGTGTCTCCATTCGGTGAGGACCCAAAGTCAAAACAGGATGGGAATCTTCCTGGAAAAAATGACAGATTAACAGAGTCACATTGGTAATTCTGGGCAAGAGATTTTCTTTGATGAAAGCCAGAGTACTAATGGACTGCAAATAGTTTCAGAAAAGGGATAGTGTCTTGGGTGAGAAATTCCTCGGACTGTACTGGACAACCATCTGCGAGTTCTTCTGCATTTACTTAGCATTCAGAAGGGCTAGGAAGAGACCCTTCCCCTAAGTCCAGCCACTTAGCCTCCATTTCCAAACAGTATGGAGCTTTGTAAACAGATTCCATGCCCTTTCAAGGAAGCCCTTTCTGGAGGCCCATTGATACCAGTGCTTATTCACCAAAACTTCTCAAGCGTGGCCGGCATGAAAACATGGTATTAAATGTGGAAACTTTAATTTTCATCTCATTAAGAGTGCATGCATTGAATACTAATTATAAAAAAAGTAAAATAAAATAAAAAGACCTGCAGGAGCTAGTCCAATTAAACTAGCTTTACTTTGGCTGCATTCATGGAAACGGACTTTTCAATGCAGGGTACTCAGGATGAAGACCTGCTGACTGGCTCCCTGCTGGAAATGCGTAGTGCCCAGGTCACAGGCAGCGGGAGCACAGGTGTGCCATCCCGAGACCTTATTTATGAGACATCTTTGCAATATATTCTTAGCAAAGCACTTTGCCTGTTTTTAAGTGCCTGTAATTCTCAACTCTGTGCTGCTGAAAATAGACCTTACTCTCAAAATATAATGAGGTGGTTTCCTCTTTAAAAGTCCAGGCTGTGGTAGGGGAGGTCCAGAAGCACGTCCTCCCTGGGGAAAGTTGTCCCACAGGCCCAGATTCTGAGTGCAAGGAAAGTGTGTGCTGTCTTCCAGGCCTTCCTGTGTGGTCCTTGGTGCTGTGTGGGGAAACTGCTGTTCCCAGTGAAAATGTCCCTGGTCAAGCCTCAGGGCACTGTCAGAGGTCTTGTGCAGGCTCCCTGAGCCCTGGTTTTGGGCAGCAAAGAGACCCTGGGGCTGCTGACAGCATACACTGCTCTCCAAGCACGGCTCCCTGGCCGGCCGCTGCCCTGCTCCCCAGAGCACGGCTTGCTGTCCTTGCACACTGCCTTTTGCCGCCGCTGAGTGCCCTCGCCTCTGCCTTCAGGAAAGCCAGCGTCTTCCCCTCCCGGTGCCAATATCATGTCATGCTTCAAGTGAAAACAAAAGATCAAAAGCTTACATACAATGTTAGTGAGCAGGATGCTCTGAGTACAGGAGCCTCTGTTTATTATTATGAGAAAACTGAGCTAATTTCTTTAAAGCAGAGCAGACAGGCGTCGCCTCCCTTCCTGGGACGAGCGTTGTGGTTTTGTGTGACATGCCAGGGCGCGTTGTTGGGAAACTGGAGCGTCGGATTTGCAGCAGCACTGATGTCTTTGTAAAGGTGATACATGCGGTCTGTCTGTCAGACAAATATCCCGACACATACAGGTATTTATCAAATTACCTCTAAACTTGAGGTTGGAGGGGCCGCGCGGTGAGACGTGGGAAGGCATGCTCACTCATTCACGCTGAAATCGCTTAATGATGGTTAATGTCACCCTGTAATCTCAGTAGCTCCCATTTAATTGCAACTTTTTGAAGTCTGTCTGTGCCCAGAGGACGGCCGATCCTTGTGTCTTAAGACTCTCAGGTGGTCCTCGGCTCTGGAGCCCAGAGCAGGGTCAGTTGAAAGGTGGGACCCGCACAGGCCATGCCAGGTGCCCTTCTGTCCTGTGCATCTGTCCCTCTGCATTTGTCTCCTCTGCAGAGGGAGTGCTCTGGGCTGTAGCCCTGGATCCTGAAGCTCCTTTGCATAGGAAGCCGTGCACTGTGTTTGGTTTGTTTGTGTTTTTGGTAACCAAAACCTCAGCATGGTTGAAAACCATACATCTTAGCACGAATTTGGCTGCAAATACATGCTAAAAATATTCAGTGTCCTTCATCAAGATGGAGAATGGGAAGATATTGGCTATTCTGCAAAGGGAGGATTTTATACATTTTCCTTTACTGTGAATCTTCCTCTTGGGCCCAAGAGGGAGCTGCAGTGTGGGCCCTGGGTTTCGGTGGGCACAGAGGGAGACCCTGAACCACATTCCCGAGAATCTGACCTGGGAACCAAGGTCTGACCAGGTATGTTAATTGAGAGGAAGATTCACAGTAGAAGCTGCCGGCTTAAATTTTCAAAATGAAGCCTTTTCTCTGCTGGTTACAGAAACAGATGCAACAGTCAATAAGTGCTTCAGAGTCACCAACAAGCAATGATTGAACTAATCCTTTCCACTCAAATTCATTAAACCCTCAACAAATTAAAGGAATAACTGGCATCACTCAGTTTTGCCCTCAGTTTGGTAGACTGGTTTATTCTATATAATAATTTCCTTTTCAATAGAGTTAAAAATGTGTGGAAATGTGCTGAAATGTGCTCCCTGCATGGGAGAGGGAACTACCAAAGTATTTGCCTAAAACTAGTGGTGATTTGACCTGTCAAGCCTTTGGATACTGAGATCCAAATAACTTTTCAAAAAAGTTTCAGCCACACATGAAAAAAGGAGATAGACTAGGAGTATGACAGGCTTCTTAATAAGCTGAATATTTTGTCTGGCTTTTGAAGCAAAACAGTATGTAATTTTTAAAAGCATGAACATATTTTTCTCCAGAGACACATGACTTAAGGGTTACATTGGATTGGGAATTTTCTTAATTAAAATTATTCATATGAGTTGCCACAAATTTACAAATTTTAAGCTTTCCCCCATGTTTCTTTTGCATTATGGGTGAATCATTGCTATTTTCTTCCCTAGGTGGATTTCAAGAGCCATTCATATAAGTACAATGACATTTATCAGGTCTACTTCCATTAGGCGGTTTGCAGCATGCCTAGGGGTGACCCCTTTTGGTCTCCTGAGTTGTAAGCTCAGAGATGGAGGCAAGAGGGATCCGGTGGTCTGGGGTTTTGGTCTCAGGTATGGTTTGCACTTGCTTCTGAGGAGGGAGGGCCTGGCTCCCAGCTGAGATTCTCCTTATACACCCCATCAGGATTCCCACCACATCTCAACACTAACGGCATGAAAGCTGTATTTTGTGTGTCCCTCGGAGCCCCTCGTGATTTAGGCAGAGACCGCCAGGGATAGATGAACCATTGCATTAGATGAATGCATATCTCGTCCACTTCCACCGGTCCCTGGTGTGCGCAGTAGCTGTGCAAGTGAAGTCTCCCCCAAGTTTCATGGGTGCTAATTACACCCATCCTGAGAGCGATTTTGCGTTACTGCCTTTTGTCTTGGAGATGCCTGCCCCAACTTCAAAGGATGCTTTGCATTTGAATCTGCTCTCTGTGGCAAAAGCCCCTGTTAAAAGATGGGGATTACAATAAAAGTTGCGCAGTTAAATGCCTGAGCTCACCCTTGCCAAAGTTCCCAGCAGTTAATGACATACATAAACCTAGCATCGTTTTCAAGATAGCAAGGCCCTAGAATTTAGCATGGGAAATCCACATCCATTTATTTAAAGACAAGAGGAACATGCCTTTTATATTCTTACCATAAAGGCTCAGAGGTCTGGGTGTCCTTGGTTGAAACAAATATGTTGCTTCTGCACCCATGGTTAATATCCCCCAAACCACTCAAGAACGACTGACCCTATTGCCACCAAGCACCTTAATATTTATTAACCTTCTGCATACAGGAACTCATCCCAAATCAATGGAAAGTTTTGGTAATTTTGGAACAAAACCTTTAAGGGTGGTGCCTTGAACCACCTGGTCAGTATATGGGTAGACAGATTGAAGCTAAGGGCAAAGATGGTTAGTGATTTATGCTTTAGCACCCATTGTCCCATCACACTCAAACAATTGGAAACTGTCTCCTACTACTGACCACTTCCCAAAGCTGAGAGTCTCCATTCCAGCCCACAGATGCCATGCTTGTGTCTCTAGGCTTTAAAGAACCGTTTCCATGCCTATCTATTTTTGGGTGGTGAGATTACATATATCTACCTCCCTCATCTACGTTTTCTCATCCTTCCTCACACATGCCCTAGTAGATGGTTTTCCCAACATCTCTCTGCTAATTTCCCAAACAGGCTCCTGTGTCTTGTAGGACTGCATTGAGGCAGTCCCTCTCAGTTATTCTCTAAATCAACGAGCACCTCTCCTGCCCCAGCAAAGTGGTTCTAGACCTTTACTGTTTCTCTCTGCTGTGCGTGTCTGTGTGTGAGCCTGAGTCTGTTAAGTGTACACACATGTGTCACTAAGGCTAAGCTTTGCGTGATCTTGCTGGCTTTTGTTGAATGTTTGTTTTTGCAGCTCCTTGATTTTCTGCAGAACCATCTCGAAGAATCTGCATTGTTTGGACTTACGACCTGGGATGTGTTAGTGGAAGCCGTGGAGGGGAGGTGTCCACCGCATGGCAAGCTGGCCATTGTCTCTCTGGAGCCTCTCTCTGGCCATGCCGTTTCCATGTGACTGCCCCACTTTCCCCTCGTGGCTCCTCACCCATCCAGGGACACAAAAGATGTTCTGCTCCATCTCGATTGTGGGTGCTCGCCGCGCGAGTGTGGTGACGACCATTCTCAGCTGCTGCTGTCCCCAGTAATTAGCCTGAGATGGCTGCTGCCCCTGGTGGCTCTGCCTGTGAGAGACATTTGACACGGCAGACATCAGAGGGATTTTTCAGGAGGCTCTGGTGGCGTCCGAATGGCTCTTAATTAACCACTTAGGCCCTCCTTCCCTCCCCCGCCTGGCACTTCCCAAATGGTAGGGGCTGTGCTGCGGATCTAAACACCGGGGAAGCGCTCTATCAAAAGATCTTGTAAATGAAGGCTTGTGTAAATTATTTTTAATGATTCCCTCCTGGCACACCATTATGTTTGTAGTTACACAGAGCCACTTCAGAGCGGCTCATCTTCCGCGGGGTCAGCGGCAGGACCAACCTAACTAGCTGCAGTCCGTAAATGGCTTATTAATTAGCGCCGTGATTTTACATTGCTGAGAGCTCTGATGTATGGAGCTGGAATCGTAATTGTGTAGAATGGAAATAATAAGCCAGCTCAAGGCTCCTTATGCAAATTGGCATATTATAAAATCATTACCTATCTAAACAGTGAGTTTTAATAAGAATTACAATGATGAATTTTATGATACTTGACACTCAAATTTTAATCTCTTGGATTTTTATCATTTTGGTGCTTAAAGTGTGTTTCTAATTAAATGTTGCTTAAAATGCAAAAGATTGTTTAACAATTCTATTCCATTCCTCTGGTTCAAATCCAGTTATTCTCTTTGGTCGCAGAAAATAGGCCTTCTTAGGGGTAGATACGAGACATTATGTAACACTTGTACGGGGAGATGTTTAATCATCACTTTTTCATGAGTGTGATTTTGATGACAGCGTATTGTCAACTGTGAAACTAAGAAGCTTCACTTGATGGCACTGGGCTTGACCCGAAGCAAGCAGGGTTTGCAGGGAATCAGCGAGCCAAGGAAAAAGGCTGCAGCTTTGCAGGAGCCGTGCGTTGGGTGGGGACAGAGTTTTTAAATAATTATAACTGATAACAAGCCTTTTGTCTTCTCAAATCTAGCAAGTGCAATTTCATTTTAATATGTTGATTTAAAATAACTTGCCAATATTGTGACTTATGTATGACATCATTTGATAAATGACAATCGTCTCAAAAGCAAAGTGTAAGAGACAAGAGAGGAAAAGCAAGATTTTCTTTTTATTTGCTGTTGAAACAACTATGTGAGTTATCAGCAGAAAACATGATCTATACCTCACCGAGAGACCCAGAATCCTAACAATCACCGCCATGGAATTATCACGTTGCTTTTTGGAGGACTAATACAATTTGTGCATGTAAGAGGCACTTTCTATTTCTTATGATGTGGAATTTATCTCAAAGAACATAGAAAACCTGGAGTGTGAACTCATATTAGATTGAGAGAACTGAAAAGAAAATCACTGGATTTAAAAAACAAAGTAAAATGAAGTAGTTTTTAGAAAATCAATATTATTTCTTTCTGCGGGTAATAGACGCACAATTGGATCTTGATTGTTGTAGGGTTATGTTATGGGTTAAATGATGACACTCAGAGAGGGATAAGCCTCAGGGGTGGGTCCGTGGGGGCACATCCCCAGCTAGGATGTGCTCATGGTTTTGCTTATGGCCAGTGGTGAGCCGCACTGATTGGAGGTCCTGGTGTCCCCAGAGGATCCAGCTGGGGTCTCCCAAGCACCTGTAGATGGAGAGCAGGAGGCCAGGGACAATGTGGTCCCCAATGTCCTCCCAGTCTCTTTCTGGAACTGGCTGAGGGGCTCAGGACCCACTGGTCCCTTCCAGCAACCTACACTGCTGTGACCTGTCCCAGGCACATGCATGAACCTCCTTGGCTCCACCCTCTGTGAATGTCCAAGCCCCTCATAGGGACACAGGAAAAGGCTGTGCCACCTGGTCACTGCTCCAGGTGGAGCTGGGTTCTGTGTGCAGACAGAGGGATGTGTTCCACTGCCAGGCAACTTTGTGCTGTCCTCCAGCTCTACCTGGTTCCCAGTGGGCACCTGCATGGTGCCAGCTCTGGCTGTGCCCAGGTCCAAGGTGGGAGCCGTGGCTGAGAGGTGCAGCAGTTCCAGAGTGAGACTGGGAGGACATTGGGGACCGCAGTGTCCCCTGCCTCCTGCTCTGCTGGACAAGGTTGAGCCATCTGCAGGTGCTCGGGAGAGCCCAGGTGGGTCCTCTGGGGACCCCACCTCCCCTAGGACAGTGCGAATTTTAGAAGATAGCCCCACTTAGGAAAAAGTTCACACTCTACTCACTGTGCACAGAAGAAGAACAAAGTCCTGGAGGAACTGTGGTTCAAGCCAAGCAGACACTCACTGTCCCAGTTGCTGGATGGGGTAGGGGACAAGTCCCCCGGGTTCAGGGGTTGGATGAAGAGGGCAGTGCAGCAAGGACATAGAAGCAGCAGAGAGCCATGGAGCAAGAATTGAGAAATCGTAGGACAACTGTATCAAAACACCAGAAACCAAGAGCTGAAAATCACCATGTCCCAGGATCCCAGGCTCAGGAAACATCAAAGTCCAGGGCGCAGCCTGTGTCCAGCTTCACTTGCACTATGGCTTTGCTCCCTCGGGGCTTTGGATGCCATGACTCTGCCTCTGAAAACCTTGTTTGGTCAAAAACTGCCCCTGGCAATAGGTAGGCTGAGTCAGGTACCCTCAAGGGCTATGGCTCCTGTTAGGCCTCAGCTGTGGGTTCGCTGAGAACCCAAAATCTTAATGAGGTCAGAGCTTGTCCCTGCTGGGCAATGAGCTCCTCTTCCTGGCTGGTTCCTGCCCTGCAGAGTGCCTTTTGGATCCAATGAATCTTCCTCTTGCTTCTTCTTCTGTGTTTCCTGTTCAGAGGAACGAAGAACCTGGAAACCATGCCCAAGATGCCTGTCTGTAGCAGAGGAAGAGTTCCTCCTCTGTGCTCTGTCTACGCCTCCTGACCGTAGTTCACAACCACACCTTGTGTCCTAGCGGGCACAGCGGGCTGACACTGAAAGCTGACCCAGTCTCTGTGATGCCCTGGTGGCTGCCTAGCAAAGTACCACACACCCAGTGCCTTGGACAGCAAACTCTCTCTCTCACTGTCTGCAGGCCTAGTGTCTGATATCCATTGTGGGGAGGGTCTAGCTTCTGCCTGAGCTGTAGCACAGGACCCTTCCTGCCTCTCCTGGTTCCTGACCATGGCTGGCGTTCTGGCTCTATGCCTCCTTCCACCTCCCTCACTCCTCCTGTGCCTGATTTCCCCTTCCTTAGGGGACTCCCATGCCAGGACTGGAGTTCTGCTCTAACCCAGAGTGACCTCATCAGAATTAGCGGATTGAATCTCTGAATTCCCCTTCCAAAGGATGGGCATTCTGAGGTGCTGGGTGTTGGTGTTTTTGGGGTGCACCATTCAGTTGACTATAGCACCCCTTGCAATGGAGGGAGAGGAGAAGCCTGTTTCCTCTTCCTTGCTGATTGCAGAAAGTAATGTTTGTGGAAGCCTCCCCTCCCTGTAGCCAGGCCAGCTCATCCCTATCTTTATCGGGCCAAATAGGCACAGAGAATGAGATGTCTCCCAAGCCCTGGGCCTGATTATGCTTGCTTACTCCCCTTCCCATGCACCTTCAGATATGGCAACAACTCCTAAAAGCCTGGAACTGAGACACACGGTCCTTTCATAGCATGGAGCACCCTTGGGTGGCTGCCACTTTCTCCCCCTTGTGACCAGGCCTGGATCTTCTCTCTGAGCTCTTCTTGTGGATGAGCTGAAAATAAAGCAGATTTCAAGTGGCACGGGGCCAGAGTGACACACAGCTGTGCCCTCAGAGGTGACCTTGGGCTGCCTCTGCCATCTGTGCACCAGGCCAGAGCTGGTCCCCTTGATACAGACTCTGCACTGTGTGGGGGGTCCTCTAATACCATCTCACCATTCTCCATTCAGACTCTGTTCAATGGGACACCAAAGCAAAGCTGCTCCCACACTAAAATGTGTGATGTCCATGAAGACGTAACATGGGTTTATGCTGTACTACGTCCTCATTACCCTTTCTCTCTCTGCCTCTCTGTCTGTCTGTCTCTGTCTTTGTCTCTATCCCTATGTCTGTCTCTCTCTCTCCTGTGAAACTGGAACCTGAGCCCAGAGCCTTCCCAATGAGATACATACTCAACTCTTTTTATTTTTCCCTAAGTCTAAGTTGCCCAGGCTGGACTTGAACTTGTGGATTTCCTGCCTGAGGCCCTTAGATCCGTGGTATTACAGGCTTGCATTCCCATGCTCAGCTTTAACCTCCAACCTCTGAAGGTGATAAACACCATAGAAGAATGTGGAGATCGCACGTCTGCCTCTGCAGGCAGAATAGATCTTGAAGATTCTATGCAACTAAAGCAAGCTGCAAATTACTGTGGCTCATATGATTAAAAGTGGAATAACCTTTGACTCTGTGACTGACCATACAAGGGAGAAAAAACACTCCCTTTTCTATTAGACTGCATCCGTGGTTTTATCCTCCACTGCTGGCTTCCTTCTCACAGCATCATGCAGGGCCCCATGGGGCTCCTTGCCTGGCATCCATGGCCTTTCTTTGAAACTTGGGTGGATGCCTTCCTGACCCCACAACTTTCTCATTTTATATGCTGGTAAAATGAGCTTGGTGTGGACAATGCCAAAGTCTGCTAGTAGCGTGGGCAGTAGCTCCTTCTGAACCAAAATTTAAGTTTTTCAAAATTTTCTGATATGTTTTTTTGTCTCCTATTCTTACTGTAAGTCTGGCTAAAACCAGCCAACCTCAGTCCCATTCTACAACTAGAATGTTGTGTTTTGAAATTTCACACCCAGATCAATTAGTCTATCACTCTCAAACTCAGTCTTCTGCAGAGTCTCAGGATATGGGTAAAATGCAGGCAAAATTTTTGCCACAGTGTAATACACACAGCTTCTAGTCCAACTGCCAATTTCTTGTTCCCAACTGAAACCTCCTGAGCCTGACCTTTACTGCCCACATTCCTATCAGCTTTCTGGTCTCCTGAACATCAACCAGAATTGCTTGTGAAGCTCTGCTTATAGCATTCTAGCGATTCTCTAGCCCCCATCTCCAAACCTTTTAAAATACTCTGCAAACCAGTTCTAAAGGGTTCTGAACCATGTGGTCAGGTACAGGCACAGCAAAGACATCACTTCTCTGGTACCATTTTACGTATTAGTGAACACTGGACACAATGCCTAGCACAACATAGAGGAGAAATTTAGCTTGGCTCATGACTTCAGGGATCTGATCAGTAGTCAGTGAGCTTCAAGGCACAAACAAGGGGGTGGAGTGAAGCTGCTCCGTTAATGGCTCCTGGGAAGCAGAGCAGGGGAGCAGTGCCAGAGAGGAAGAGTTAGGGGTCCAGGGACAGACCCCCAAGGCCACAGTTCAATCACCCACACAAACACTCCCAGAAGTTCACCTGATCAGTCTTGGGGGTATTCCAAAGCTCTTTAAATTGACACCACACCCTTACCACACCTTTCCATCTAGACAGCTCATTCAGCTCACCTGGTGTTTATTTCTTATTAAAATTCTGCTCTAAAACCAGGAAATGATTTGTGTATAGTGCAGTGGTGAACTGGGTAGGTGAATAGTCCTGCAGTGACTGCCTTTTGCTTTCTTGACAATGGCACAGCATTCTGAGAGGCAGAGCAAAAGCCAACGGGCTGCATTTCCAGTCTCTTTGCAGCCAGATAAAGCTTCCTAGTTGATCCTGGCCTTGGACATGAGAAGGTTGTGTCCTTAGGATGCCGGTCAGACCGGTAAAGGGCCAGGTTCCCACTGAGTGTTAAGAGTCCAGCAGGCCTATGGGCTGCATTAGTAGTATAACTTTACAGATAGTGGTGGAAAGTGTCTGGTGGGCATTGCTGGTTGTGGACCACTGTATGTGGGGTTGATAGCCATTGGACATGTCCTCCTTTTAGTGACAGCATCCTCCCAGAGTGGTGCAGTGTGAGGCCTCTCCTCACCATAGGAACCCATTTGCTTCCTGAGAGTCAGTGGAGCCCACAGATTACAGGTATAATTTTCCACTTCTGTGGTTACATCTGCTCTAGGCAGAGCCATCCTCTGGCTGCAAAGAGGCCTCCTTCCAGCAGGGTGAGCTGCAGCAGAGGTATGGGACAAGCAGCCCTGCTAGGGGTCTCCCTGGAGAGACCAGCAACAGCAGTGCAGAATGGAGACCTGGAGAGAGAGGGCGAGTGGGTTCACCTAAACCCACCGGGCCTGAGTTGGGCTTTTCAGTTATGTAGAAGAGTACATTCATCTTTCTCTGAACAAGTTTGCTTTGCTTTTCAGTCACTTACCACCAAGAATTCTCAGCACAAGGGGAACATGAGATGAGCATGGCAGCCACACCTGCTGCAGTGCTGTCTCTCTTGGCCTGGGATATGGCCTTTGCGTGTGCTGAGCCTGCATAACAGTTGTCTCCTGAGATATGCTCCTAGGAACGATCTGCACTGCCTCGTGACCAAACTGGCTTTGTTGAGGTGGCAAACAGAAGGTCTTGGTGGGGAGACTGTTCTGGGCTGTGATGGGGTGGCCTGGATGCCATTGCAGGTATCCTTCAAAGAGAGGGCGGGAGGTTTAACAGGGAAAGTGGATGTGGACACACTGTGAGGAGTTAGGGGACAGGGAGGCAGAGGCAGGGGAATGCAGCCACAGCCACCACATGGATGAGGCAGGATGGTCTCACTTCCAGTCTCCAGAGCCAAGTGGGCGAGAAGTCTGTTTTCAGCCACTCAGTTTGTGGAGCTGGGGACAAGCACCAGCAGGGTTCAGGGCCTTCTGTTGGAGAACATCAGGGCAGTCTTAACCACTTCTCTCCTTGCTGGAACAAATTACCAGACACCCACAATTTCAGAGAAGAGAGATTTATTCTGGCTCCCATTTTAGTCTGAAGTCATCTGGCTGCAAGGTGGGTGGCACAGCTGAGGGGCCTGGTGGAGGAGGGCTGCTCAGCATAGGGTGGGTGGGAAGCAGAGAATTAAGGGGTGCCGGAAAAAAGGTGTACCCTCCCAGGCCACGCCCCAGGGCTACCCCTGCCCACCAGGCCCCAACTTCTAAAAGTGAGCCAGCTCTGCAACCCCGAAATCCAGCTACCCTCCAAAAGCCCCACCTGTGAGTGCACGAGGCTTTAGACGGGAACTGTGGCAGTGGTTCACTGTGGAAGAGGCCCAGCCTCAAGCCACACCACTCTTGGGCTCTTCGGGCTGTGCCAAGGCCCCACAAGCTCACTCCCCAGAACAAGCCCTGGTCTTCCTCCCCAAGCCGGACCTCCCAGGTCTCCTGGACACAGTGAAGGACAGGAATATAGTGGCCCCTTTGCTTCATGGAGCCCAGCCTTGGGCCTCTGCTTCCTTTCCTCTTGCTGCTTCCCTTCACCCCTCAGCGCCAGCACCACTGGCTCTCTCCCAGGCCTCTACCCGACACCCTGTTCTGCAGCCAGGGGCCAGCACAGGGGCCAGGTTCTTGCAGTGCAAGACACATCCCAGAAAGGAGCACCCCATGACCCTCTGCTCCTTCAGTTTCCTCTTGTGTTTATTCACCTGATTCTCGAGGTCACAAGAGCTCACCCAGGTTCCTGGCTTCGCAGCACGGGTGGGAGGAGAACCCAGTGGGCGTTGGCGGGATTCTTTCGCCTTGCCAGACGACAGTTTGCCCAATGCATAGATACATCAAAGCACAAAGAAGAAAACAAAGCACTAGCTGGAAACACTTGCTGTGATGCTTAGCCATCTCCAAAGTAGGAAGCCAGCCAGGTATAATGGTGCACACCCTCACCCTAGCCTTCCAGAGGCTAAGACAGGAGGATCACAAGTTCAAGCCCTGGTTGGGAAATTTAGTGATAATTTGCTTCAAAATAAAAAATAAAAAATGCAGTTCCCTGTGAGGTTCTTTCTTGCCCATTATACCCCTCTCTGGGCTCTCCTCTGAGGATGACAGTGACCAGCTGGAGCAGCCTGCTGTATGTGCAATGTGTGTGTCCCAGGAAGGGCCAGCCATTGGGGGTTTGGCAAATATCGCTGGAGAAAGTCATGCAAACTGCTGCTATGCAGCCGCTGCCCACTGCTCCCTATTCTTCCAAGGTGGGGCACACTTGCCCCAGAACCCGGCATCACTAACTTATTTCAGGGGACCTCTCTCCTTGGGGTACACCCCTGGGGTGCAGCAGTCCTTCAGATGTTGTGTGCGTCACACTCCCAATTGCAGCCCACGCCCCTTCCTCACCTCACCCGCCATCACTGGCAGAGCCCAGGTCCTCCGCACAGGCTGCCGGGAGGCTCTGGCCTCACCTGTCGTTTCCTGTCGTGCCCCCACCATGCTCTGCTCTGTCCTGGACGTCTGTCGAGCCAGGAGCAGATGCATGTGTAAGCTGCTGGCCAGCTACAGGGCCCTGGGCTGCCCAGGTTGCAATGCCACACACCATCCCCACGGCAGTGCCTAAGCGTGAAGTGAGCCATGTATCAGCACTGTCCCACCTCCTGAGCTCTCCGCCAGGTATCCATCTGAGGCCAGAAGACAGGGCTGTGGTAAAAGCTTGAGGAAACCAGACCAGCACAAAGGCTCTGAGTACGCAGTAAAGCTCACCCTGGCTCAAGAAGGGAGTGTCTGGGAAGTCTGCAGACTCAGCCCCATCTCTTCAAGCTGTTGAACAATTCCTGTCCAGGGGTCCTTCGATTTTATGTGACAGATACTTTTTTTAGCATCACGCAATGTAGAAATTTTTGAATTCATTATTTTTAGCCCCATAATTAATTTCTAGAGAAGATCTTTGAAAATTGGTGTTGATGGTTCGTGCTTATAATCCCAGCTTTCTGGGAGTCTGAGGCAAGAGGACACCAAATTCAAGGCCAGCCTGGGTGACTTATGACTGTAGACCTGTCTCCAAATAAAGGAGGACTGGGATGTAGCTCAGGATATAGCTCTGGATTCACTCTGCAGTACCACAAAAGAAAATGAAAAAGTATCCTGAGTACCCTGCCCCCCACATGACCTTAAAAAGTAGTCCCCATGGATTGTCAGGTGGAGGAGGATAACGGGGAGCTGCCCAGAGCCCTCGGTCTAGCGTTAGCCAGGGCCACCCCTCTGCACCTCCTGAGTGTGGCTGTTGGAAGTCACTAAGGGTTTCTGTAGGTGGTGACCAAGCAGAGTGGGCATCACTGGGCTCAGGGTGGGATGCGACCTCCTACGCCCCACCCTGGCAAGGGGCTGCCTCCTTGCCCTGTCCCATGTCCTCTTGCAGAATGAGCCAGGGCCCAGAATGATGCCCCTGGACCTCCGTGGCAGCCTCTGGGCTGGAAGCCTTCATCCCCACCACTCTCTGACCCCTTCCATGGGGTCATTGTTGCTCCCAGGTCTGCCTGGCTATACCGCCCTCAGGATGAGGCTCTGCCCCATGGCCAGGAGGACACTTCATAGTGACCTCAGCCCTTGTGTATTGCCTCCTGCTCCACATGGCCTCAGCCCCCCAGGTCCCTGCCTGCTCAGGGCCACTTCCCTTCCTGGATGCAGCCCTTTCCCTCCTCCTCTGTCCAGGCTCACAGACAGCTGCTTCCGGGCCCAGCCTCCTGTGGCCCTGGAGATCCTCGGGGACACTGTCCTGCAGTGCCACCACCACCATCCAGCCTGCCCGTCCCTGGAGGGAGGTGGTGTCCTTGTCCTCTCCCATATGCACCTCTGTCACCTGGTGCCAGAGTTGCCCTCCTCATGCCCCATGTCCTCCCCTCCTGCTCTCTCAGCAGAGTCTCCTTCCTGTGTCTCCTGTGCTCCAGCATGGTGATGGGACAGATGCCTTCCCTGCCCAGAGCCTGGCCTCAAGAATACACTAAAGGGTCATCCAGTCTCCCAACTGTGACCGGGTGGCATAAGAACTGGGTAGGTCCTGAACCCATCACCATACAGAGCAGAGCTTGTTTACCTTTCCTGCTGGAGGAGGCCACCAGAGCAGGACTCTGGGCCACCTGAGAAGACACCCAGGGGACAGCAGTCACTGTCAGCCAGAGCTGGTACTGCCTGGTCATGTGGGGAGAAACCTGAGTGTCATGGAGACACGGAGGTGGGTGATCCTGGGCAGCAGCTCTGTCATGGCCTGAGAGGCTGTGCAGTCAGAGCACCTGCACTCTGGCAGTGACACGCGCCGCTCCCCCCAACTCCATGTGAGGTCAGAGGCCCAGGAGCAGGCTGCTGTGACCTGTGGCCTCCACCTACTCAGTTATGGACCCTGTCCAGCTCCTGGCCTTCCTGGAGGGGGTTCAGGTTTCAAGCAGGGCTGTGAGCCCAGAGGACTGGAATGTCTCACCTTGGGCTGTGCATTGCACAGGCACTGAGAGCCCTGAGGGCCCCACCACCCACACAAGGCTGAGGACCTTCTCCAATGCCAGCAAGAACCCTGAGCAAGCGCCCGAGTGCTCACACAGACAGACGAGCAGAGGGCTGGTCTAGAAATGTCCCTCGGAGGTACCGTGATCAGTAGCACAGCAACCTGGCCGGCACCTGTCCATCATCTCAGTGAATGTGACACATGCACCCTTATGCATTGTGGCAGGGACAGTGGTTAGGGCACCTAAGGGGCACAGGAAGGAGCCCCAAGAACTTCCAACTAAACGTTGGCTTCCCAAAATGGGTGCGTGGGGCAAATCTTTGTCAAACTTGAGTTGCCAATATTGCATTCTGGAGATCAAACTGTAGCAAAACTTCCATTTCCAAACGGCTGCAAATGATTCCTATATGAAGTTTCACCAAAGAAGAACTTTAATTCTCACACAAGAAGAAACATGGATTTTGTCTTGAGTTTGATACTGTTTTTGTGCTTTAGTGAAATTCAGCGACCAGGCTGTCAGCATCAGGAAGCTGATGTCATCGGTGCTGTTTGGTGGTGTAAAAGAAGGCCAGGCTGGGTAGCTTATAGAGAAACTCATCTTGGTCCAAGGTTCTGGCTGCAGAAGGACCAAGGCTGGGCAGCAGCCACTGGCAAGAGCTATTGCTGGGTCATGGGGGGTTCTGAACTGGAAGGGCAGGGGGTGCACCAGGAGGGGAACACACAGGGTTGTGTCTCTGGCCACTGCTCCAGTCCCTGGAGAGCGGCATCAATTCCTCCTTCCAATGACTGTGGTTCAGAGGGTCTGCCTGCCAAAGTCCTCACCATGAAGACAACCATGCTTCACCAGGCCTCTTGACTGCAACAAACCACACCCATCTTGCTGCAGGTGACACATGTAGAACTGAATACAGGAGAGAGACCCGAATTTCATCTTTCCCTAATATACATGCTTTAAAACCATGAGGAAATTTTATTTAAATTTATCCAAAGGAAAAACTTTATTTGCAGGAAGTCACAAAGCTGGTCAGGGCAACCCAGACCTTTAGAGCTAGGATTCCTGGTTTTCAGGGCTGCCTCTACCTCTGCATGGCAAATGTTGCTTCCAATGTCCACTTGTATTCCAAATGCTATATTACTGCTTTTGTTGTGCAACTCTCCCCTGGCAGGTCTGTTTTCCCACATATACTCTTGGAGATTGTCAAGGTCTTTGGAAGCCTCCATAGTTGAAGTCAGAATTTCTGCACAGCTAGGAAAAAGCTCGCTCTTGGATACTTTCCATGGAAAGACATGGGGCATGGCTCCACCTGGACAGCTGAGAAGTGCGAGTGGGTCTCAGAGTGTGAATGACACCCAGGAGTGCCCACGTCTTCTGCTGCTGACCCTCAGCCCACCAGAGACAGGGACAGTGCTCATCCCACCATGTTACCTAGCACTTACATGCTTGGTGAAAAGGTTTTTATCACAGCCATATGGGCTGGGGGGTCTGAGCCACACACTCCAGTCCTGTGGGTCTCAGGGTTAGAAAACACCCACATTATAGTGAGCACCCCCCACCTTCCTCCTCCTTGGTGCCCTTGGTGGTGGAGGTGTGGTGCCTCTGACCCACTGTCCCAGTGTTCCCATTTTACACTAACTGTAACTCAGAGCCGTCTGGGTCGGTCCGCTTGAGCAGGTGAGTATGAGAGTGCGGGACCAAGTTCAGAGAACCAGTTTTCCATGTTTTGCTTTTCATTAGCATCCTTTAGCTTTATTAGGGGGAACATCCTGATGAAATTGCCCGTTTTCTTCTTTTCACGCTCTGTCGAGGACAGTTGGATGTTTTCTTTCCCCTCTAAGGAGAACTTCACCAAGGCACACTTGCACTCTGCACGCAGCCCTGTTCTCTCCTGTCTCAGACTTCTGCTTCCATGCTATCTAAGGTGGGCACAGTGCCCAGCAGGGATGCTTCATGCTGGGGAATATGGTGCTGCACCCTGTGACCTGCAGACCCAGTGTCCCCCAGGGGGCTGAGGCAGATGCTCGAGATCTCTGGGCAAGGAGGAAGGAGGAGCACAAGGCAAGTGTGTGGCATGGCCTTGCCCATCTAGGCAGAGGGACAGAGCCATGCAGAGGCCGCAGTACCCTTGTCTGCCAAGCTTCTCTCCAGCTGTGGAGCCTGGGAGCCACCACCATGAGGCTCTGGATGGCTCTGAGGTGCAGGATGGGCACAAGTAGGGGCAGCCACCAAGTTGACGGGCACTCTGGTGATGTGGTGACCTGGATAGGTTCTTGCTGAGTTGAGGGGCTGGCTCTAGGCCTCTGGGTGTGTGGCTTTGTGGCTCCTGCTGTCAGAGTTTCAGGCAGAAGCCAGGGCCCAGGGGAGGTCCAGGGGTCAAGTCCAGGAGACCTTGGAAGTCACCCTCACCACCCTTGCTCCCCTCCTCTCTTGAGCCAGAGGGGCAGCTTTGGTGAAGCCCTGTATCAAGGTCAAGGTCAAGGTCAAGGTCACCCTCTGGCATGCGGTCATAGCCACCCTCTGTGTGGTGAGGGGAGAAGGGGTCCTCTCCCTCCCTGTGCTCTGAGGCCCCACATGGTGCCTTCTCAGGATGTTCATGCCCAGAGCACCTCTGGCAGCAGGTGACACAGAGTGAGGTTTGTGTGCTGTCCCTGGGCAGGGATCAGGTGGACACTCCCTAGACATGTCTGACACACTGCCAGCACCTTGGCTGCCACCAGCCACACTTCACACAGCCTGTCCTGTGCCTCGGCTGCTGGAGGTGTCCGTCCGTTCCTGTCAGCAACTTCAGCACCACCTGTCAGCGAAGTGAAAGGTGTGAGGAGCCCTGCTCCACTGGCTGGGCCACCTGCCCAATTCCCAATGCTGTCCGCAACAGTGCTCTTGCCAGGTAGGGGTCAGGAAGGGCGGAGGGAAACTTGGTAGGTTTGACTGTGTGTGCGTCTCTGTGCATGTGCCTGTGTGTGCATGTGTGTGGGGAGGATCTGAGTGCAGAGCAGGAGCTAAAAACACTCACTAGGTTGGTGAGTGTGTATGTGTGTGTGAACATGTGTGTGAATATGTGCGTGTGTAAGCACATATGTGTGACTGCATAAGTGTGTGTGTGAATGTATATGTGTGAATGAGCGTGTGTGTGAGTATTGTGAATGTGCGCGCAAGTATGTGTGAGTTTGTGAGTGTATGCATATGTCAGTGCATATGTGTGATTGAGTGTTGGAATGTGTATGTGCAAGTGTGTATATGTGAATGTGTGTATGAATGTGTTACTGCATGTGTGATTTGTGTGTGTATGTGTGTAAGTGCATGTGTGAGTATGTGAACGTAAGTACAAGCTTGAGTGTGTGCAAGCATGTGTGTGAATGTGTATGCGAATGTATACGTGTGAATATGTGAATATGTGATTGTGTGTAAATGCATGTGTGTGATTGTGCATATGTGTGTATGTGTGTGTGTGAGTGTGAATACATGTGACAGTGAATGTGTGTGAGTGGAGGTGTGGGAAGGAAGGGTCAGAGGTGGGAGCTGGGTGTGGACAGAGCTGGGTGTGGGGCTAGTTGGCTCCTGTTCTTGGGGAGACTTTGGCATGGTGGCCCCCGATAGTGTCCTTGTCCTCCTGCCTGACATTTGCTCCCTGCACCTGGGTCTCTGCGGAGCTGCCTGAAGCAGCAATGTCTGCTGACTTGGGTGCTCTCCTGGTGTCCAGTGACACAAACAAACGTGATGGAGGGGGATTTAGCTTCTCGAAGGTAACCGATGTCTTCAAGCCATGGGTGCACAACTGACTCAAAGGTTCTTGGAAGAGTAAGCATGAGCACAGTAAAAGCAGTTGCTCTGACATTTGGTGCTAGCTCGTCCCAGGCCACCTCTGCCTGGGCTCGGGCCGTTGGCACAGATCTGGGCTGGGGAGCCACCTGGCTCTGGGCCCCACGTTCATTTCCCCTTGAGCTTCTGCTGTGCTGGTCACAGTGACACATGCTGCCTGCCCTTCTGGCTGCCTCTTCATCCATGGCCCAAGTGACTGACGTGGAGGAGCCCTGGCCCTTTCTGAGGTGGGTACCAGCCCAGGGTGAATGGGCTGCAGCCCCCTTCAGCCTTCAGGGCCCACCTTGGAAGAGAGGCTCCTGCCTGTGGGTCATGTGGAGTCAAGGTCCTAGGGCTCGTATCTAATGGCTCAGCTCCTGGTGCCCGGACTCAGGTCAGGCCTGAGCTCCACAAAGTGTCGCATATCCCAGTGTCCTCAGCAAGAAGGGGAATGCAGCCGTGAAGAGGGTCCAGAAAACTGACTCTGTGCCTCAGAGTGGGGAACAGACCCCACAGTGCCCCCATATGCCTGCGCCAGGGACAGCCTCCTGCCTGGAGCCCCAGCATCTCTGGGCAGGTGGTGAATGTCACCTGGCTGGCCATCACCATCTGGAAAACCACAGTGATGATGTCACTTCTGGGATACTGCCTTCCTCATGCGGCTTGATGCCTGGGTCTGAGTTTGGGGTCAGTGCCAACACTGTGGGAAGTGAAGGGGACGGTGGCACTGCTCATGGCCTCAGGAGGGCGACTCCAGCCCTGGGTGCAGATGCATAGGCTCGGTGCTCTGGAGATGAGGAAGAGGAAGAGGACTGGAGTGGCCCCGAGATGGGACAAGCCTGGGGTGGGCAGGATGAGGTCTGGCCCAGACTTATGCAGGAGGATGAGAGTTAGCAAAGGCCTAGTGGTCAACAGTGTGTCCATAGTATAGGACTGAGCCACAAGCCATGGGGACTCCCCTAGGCCAATGTGCGCATCCAGCCTTCCCACGCCCCGGCCCTGGTGCTCCCAAGCTGCACCTGGAGCCACTGCCACACCCTCACCTTGATCTGAGGGGATGGGGCTGCTCTGCCTGGGAATGCCTTCTTGGGGGATGTGGTGCCCACGTCACAGCTCCCTGGCCCAGCCAGACACCCTCAGGAGGGTGCTCCACCAAGCTGCAAGCATCTTCCATCCGGTCAAGCTGTGGCACCTTCACTGATAACTGCCAGGGTGACCCTAGGGAGAGGTGAGGGTCACCGGATGTACCCAGTAAGGGGCTCATTTGTGGGCATCGGTGTGGGGCCATGGTCTCAGGAATGGCACAGCAATAGTGGGGCTGGAACCTCAGCCCAGGCTCCCTCTCACCAGGTCTGGGTGGTCACCGCTGCCTGGGGCCACCTTGACCGGTGAGAGGGACCCGTATGAGCCCTGATGTGGCTCATGGCGAGGAGAACAGCTGAAGGTTGGTGTGGAGGAGGCCGCCCGGGCCTCTCCCAGCCTGGGAGCAAGACTCCTCATGCCCGGGGTGAGTGTGTGTCCTGGGAGGGCTGGCTCCCCTGCAGCAGGTCCTCAGTCTCACTGCTGTCTAGGTCTGCTTCACATCCAGCTCGCAGGTGGAGACTGCATGCCCTGGGTGCCCAGCAGGCCACCCATTTGCTTCACCCTGAATTCCACATCCTGCCTGCTCCCCACTTGCTGTGGGTTCCAGTGTTCATAAAACGGGCTCCTGTTGGGACAAACTGCAACTGAGGGCCAGTGAGTCTGAAAGATACACGTGCCACCAGGACGCCCAGCATTTCCCTTCTTGATGGCCACCCCAGGAGGTGAAGAATGTGTTCAGCAACAGGAAGGCTGCACTGAGACTCAGGCACTGTTCTCTGCACCTGCGACCATCTTCCCAGGAGGAGCTGGTGTGGTCTCGGGCAGCTCTTGCTGGTCTTCCTTGACGCCCCCAGAATGCAGGCACAGGAGCTCCAGGAGACCGCTTTTCCATGGTTCCTAGCTGGCAGGAATGGCTGTTCTGCAGGGTCTCACCAATCATGCATGGCAGATGCCCAGGAGGAGCAGGGCAGAGGTTGGGCAAGGTTGGTACCCAGGGCTGGGTGCCCAGGCTTGCTGCTGGTGGCTGGCACAGGGTGTGCTTGACGCTGTGAGCTCAGCCCTATTAGCACTATTGGGAGGTAGTTAGTGAAATGAAGTGTTGCAAATTATTTCGCTAACTTGGGACGTGTTGGTGGCCAATTGAGATAATTTAAATCTTTAAGGGAAATTTTGATCCTTAATCATGTTGAATCACTTTATGTTCAAGTCCAGCAAATGATTCTGAATTTTTTTTCTCATTGCACACAAGGAAGTGAGAGAAGAGCAACCATAAAATAGGCAAAGTTTAAAATAGAATCTCCGTACTCTGAGGGTTTCTTCCCTGTTCTCATTTTGAGAAGTGCGGGAAAGGTCACCCTTTCAGACGCCAGGACCACAGTCTGCAGCTAATCCCATTGGAAGCCCTGTTGGCCTTATGTGGCTCACGCTGGCTGCAGCGTTGACCCAGTGGGCAGTACACAGCGGTGGGGACGGCAGGGCAGGCTACGGATGGGAGGTCTGGTGACCAGGCCATCCCGAGCCCAGGTGTGTTGGGTGTGTCTGCTCGGCGGGGGAGAGGGGGAGACAATACCTGGCAGAGCAGAAGTCACAGTCACACGCAGCTGGGTCAGGATGGACCTGGCAGGGGGCCATTAGACCAGGTGGCCGATGCCCAATGGCACACAGCCAGGGTTCGTTGGCAGGGGCACTGATCTTATCCACATCTTCTGCTATCTCCCAGCTCACCATATTGGACATCTGGGGTAGGAGAGCCAGCGATGTGGTTGGTATCTCTCCCTCTTGGGAGCTGGTAGGTCACAGGTCACTAGTTGCCATTATGATGGCAAAATGTCCAGGGCAAGGAGTTAAGCCATCTATTGAGCAATCAGTAGGTGTGTACCCCACATGGTGTGTGTACCCTGTATGGAGTGCATACCCCATGTGGTATGTGCCCCATGTAGAGTATGTACCCTATGTGGCATGTGTGCCCATGTGGCATGTGTACGTGTGATATGTATCCCTGGTCCTCAGGCAAAGTCTGCACTTTTCTGGTCCACTCCCCTATCCCACATTGGCTCCATCCTGTTTGTGCCTGTTATGGTTGATACATTGTGTCAACTTGGGGAGTTTAGAGGTTTGGCTAAATGACTCAGCAGGAAGTCAGGGTGCTTACTTTGTATATATCCTGAGCCTGTGGAAGAGGAGGGCGTAGAGATTATGTGAGTGCTACAGGCCCCCTGGGTGGGTGTTTATAATGTAAGAAGGAAAGAGGCTGCGTGCTGCCATTTCTCCCTTTTGCTGGTTGTTTTTGCTGCACTCTGCTGCTGTGAAAGTTTGCCCTCTGTCATGTGCCACTCTGCCTCTGAGCCAGCCAAGTATGGACTGAAACCTCCACAAACTGTAAACTAAATAAACCTTTTCTTCCTTTATTTTGGGCATTGGGTATTTTGTCTCAGCAACGAAAGAAAAGTAACCCAAGACAGTGCCCTTTCCCTGCTCATCAAGACACAGATGCCTGGGAGCCTCGGTGAGGATTTGTGCTTTCCCCACTCTCCCCCGGGGCACGCTGGGTGTGTGGAGGACCAGCAGGACTCCAGGAAGGATGAACACCTGCTAACCCACACCCCTCAAGAGTCCTTCCCAAGGCTGGGACCTGTGGGAGACACCTGTCCTTTACCCTTTAGGCACACAATGCTTGGCACAAGGGGAAGCCTACTGCCAGCAAAAGCGTGAACTTCAAATAGCACTGTCGAACTCTTAATGGTGGCCTTCCACTGCTGTGTCATTTGTGCATTTTGAGGAATATGCCTCATAAGTGTCACATAGACCTGAGAAAGTGTGGCTGTGTATCATTGCCATATATGGCATATATATATATATATATATATATATATATATATATATAATCAGTCTGTAGGTGTATACTTTGTGTGTGTGCATCTGCCAACCTGGAAACCAATGGTAAAAAGACATTATTTTCTCAACATTACACAAGAGAATTACAAACCAGGTCTGTGGTGGGGCTGTGGGAGATAGGTGAGCATTTCTGGATGCAGTGCTTTGCGCACAGTCTTGTGGGGTCTGGTTGACGGGGTGGCTCATGATGGGAATGAGCATCTGCCTGGAGTTGGCAGTGGGGTCATTTCCTGTGCCACTTAACCTTTATGCTTCTCGTGCCCTCTTCTGCACGCAGGCATGACCCGCCTGGGGTGAGAGCAGGGTTTTCAGGTGGGAGGGCCCTGCAGGAAGCGAACCTCCCACCTTCCAGTGTCACAGAGCTACTGGGTGTGGGCTGGGCCAGGCCAGGGTTCTACAGGCAGGCTGAGATTGCACCAATTACTTATCCTGCAGCAGAAATGTCCCAGGTAGCTGTCTATGCCGTTCCCACCAGCTCAGGGCAGAAACCTGGCATGGGATCTCTGCCAATGCCCAATAGTGTGCAAGGCTGTTGAGAAGGGGGCCTGAATGTCTGGGGGAGACCTGGAAGAGCATGCTGTCTTGGCAGGAGACCTGGAAGAATATTCTTGCTAGGGAGGAGAAGGTACTGTGCTAGGGAGGGTGGGGAGGGTATCCCTCAAAGTACCCAGCCAGGACTGGTGGAGCAGGTGCTTTGGCAGGGAGGGCAGGGCCTGCGTGTGGGCCCACTCCTGGCCCACACTGTGTGGAGAGATCCAAGACTGGGGACGTGTTCTCCACCATCTGCCCATCCTGGTGGTGAAGCCTGCAGAGGGACCCCACGCTACCATGGGGGAACCACCACTCTGCAATGGTGCCTGAAGCTTCAAGCATGATCTGTGTCTTTTGCTTCTCTCTGAAGGAATCTGAGTTGGCAGAGGATGCAGTGCAGACTGCAAGCGTGGAGCCCTTGCACTGGTCTCCAGCCCCCTATGCATCCGGGGCTGCCAGGCCAGGTTGGGGCAGAGCCAGGAACCACAACTCAGCCCACTGCGCAGGAGCCTCTGGCTTTGGAGGAACACAGAGGTCAGTGGTCACGCAAAGCTTTGAGTGGGGTAAATCTAGCAACTGAGTGGGTCTGAGATCCAGGCTGTTGCTCCAGAAGCCGGGATGTGCTAGGAGTGAATACCGAGGCGGTGGAGGGCAGAATGTCAGGTGGGCATGCATGATAGCACCGTGCTCTGAGAGGAGACCGTGCTGGCTGGCATGAGGCCCTGGCTCAGTGTCACCAGCCTGCTGTGTCTCCCACAGCCACTCAGGTGGCGCATCACCTTGGCACTGCAAGCTGGTTGCCTCCTGATCTGACCACATTGATTCTGGCTCTGGTAGACAGCAGATGCACCACGCTCACAGACCTGGGGACTCACTGCTGGTCTCAGGAAAGGATGTCTTCCAGCTCTGCCAAGGGGCTGCAGTGGTCAGCTCACTGGCAAGAGACAGTGTTGGGTTGAACCGTGTGGTGGCAGCCATGTGCTGCCTTCCCTCCCACCTTGATACTCAAGGATAGGCCAAGTCACAGCGGTCCCCATTCCAGATACAGTGAAGTCAAGGACTCTCAGAGAGTAACTTGAAGTTTGAGAAAGAATTCCACATGGCTTTCCTCATTCTTTGCCTTTTTCCTAAAAAAAAATCCACCCACAGAAGGTCAGCATTCATGCAGCAAGGAACAACACAAACAGCATTTTGCAGCATGCAAGACCTCTCCTTTCTGAGTAGAGCCCCATGGATTACGGCCCACTTAGAATGCAGCACTGTAATACTTTATTTCAACATTATATGACATCGCTGGGAACACTTTATGTTCCTTTTGTCTGTGGTTCGAAATTATGTCTGCTCAATCAGTTCCATTATGCATTCAACTTCCACAGCACATCAAAGGCTGATAAGGTTTTTTTTTTTTTAACTTTGCTTGCTTAAAATGATTTCCCTCCAGATCAAGATGCAGAGCACAAAATATTAATCAGTTTAAATAAATATCAAGACTACCCAAATAATATGAATAATTGGCATGGAGTCGCGCCCGACGCCCAGTGCCCAGCAGCTGGTCACGCTGGCACGTGGCAGCCTCTCAACAGTCTTTGAGATAATGACTTTGGCATCTGCTGACGGCCGCTCGCTACTGCCCACAGAATTTACAACTCGCAAGTGGGAAACAGGGGCTCTGACAGAACTTTTTAATGCAAGGTCTTTGAAATTTATTAATGTAATGCAAACACAAGCCTTCCAACCCATTAAATTGTTGATGTTATGCGAATCCACTCTGGAATTACAGATCCTCATTAACATTATTTGCATGTTAATCTGCATCTTTTTAATTAGTGATATTATTTATGCACATAATTTTCACCTACTGGAGCCAAGACTGAAGCGCATTAATTAATCTACTGAGATGCCAAACTGTTTATTTTCCCCCCGTACTTTTATTTGTTTACATGGTGTTTTGGATTCAGGGAAAATAAAAAACAGCCTGAAGAATAAAAGCAGAAAGACAAGATTAACTAAAAGCTCTTTTTGTTTTCATAATTTAAATTGTAATATTAGCCAAATGTTGTGATTCTTCCCTTAGAGATCGGTTATTCAGTTACATTACCTTGATGTATTATTAAAATTTATAATGGACTCTGGAGGCTTCTGTTAGTTCTCGCCTTCATTTACAGAATATACTCAATGTTATTTTAATCTTCCTACAACGCTTCCATGCATAGGCAATGATGAGCTGTCCCTTGCGAATCGCCAGCCAGGCTCCACTTTGCACAACTGATAAACATTTAAATAAGCCCTTTCAAAAAAGAATAGCAAATGAAATTATTAACCCGTTGATGGAGCCAGTTACCGCGCAACAATTTATTTTTCCTCAAAGTAGGTCAAGAGCAGAATGCATCCAATCTGGCCACTTCGAGGCACGGTCCTTGCCAAAGCCGTGTTAGCAGGCATGGCCCGCAAGCCCGGCCACCCACACGTGTATACGCACACACGGGCAGCACGTTGTAAGATGCAGTATAGGATGAAAAATGTCATGGTCCACATGGACATTTTCCTACCCAGAGAAAGACAAAGAGTGTGTGCCCCTGGGTCTTGCAGTCAGCGACAGTGTAGTTCAAACCATGCTTATTCCAAAGGAAGGAGCACAAGGTTCACAACCCACCAACCACCTTGCACCGTGTCCGCTATTCCACGGAGCAAGCGCCAGAGCAGTCTGTAAAGACTCCAGTGGGGGCTCCTGCTGAGGCGAGGGGGGCATGACTGGCTTCCAGAACCAGCATCACACGGGGCTATGCCCAGGATGTCACTTCCTTGTTTGAGTGCAGAGAGCTCTCTCACTTTTTCTGCTGCTGAACAGGATCGTGTCCTGAAAGCAGCCTGGTCTGCCTCCAGCAAGTCACAGTAGTCTCCTGTTTGCTTAGAGGGAAGATCTAGTGGGCCCAGGCCTCAGGGAGGCAAGGAGAAAAGTCAGAGCTGGGTCCCTTGTCTACACTACCATGCTAAAGCTAGGCTGCAGCTTTACTGATGGCTTGGAGTGCTGGTCACCCAGGGGCCAAGAAGAGGGATCCGGCCATGGTGAGGTGGAGCTGAGGGCTCACGGCAGCAGAGATGAAGGTCTTGGTACAGGTGAGGACCAAAGGCACCTGGATGAGTATTTTCCAGGTGTACTGGGGTGATGAGACCCCAAAGCACACTTGCTGTTGTTTGTTATACAGTATGAAGTCTGAAATGCAGTTTTATTAATTAACCTTGGTTTCGGTTGCTGCCGGCAAAAGTTCAAATGCAGTGTACGGTGAGAGCACAGAAGCCCCTCTCTACCTTCAGCGAGAGGTCCTGTTCACTTTCTGCAGAGGAACCACCTATTCACGGGAGCAGGATTGTACCAGCCCTGCCCCACAGTGGCTCTTCTGGCCATCACGGCATGCTGGCTTCTCTCCAGGGCGTTTTACCTCATGGCCTTCTGTACTGTGGAGACTCAGGCCAGTGTGAGCAGAGACATCACAGAGCACCCTAGTGGACACTAGGGTTCCCTGAGAGATGCTGGCTTCTGCTGCGCTGGCTTGGAGCCCTGCAATGACATTTCTCTCCCTTTCAGGTGATGAGGACCAGTGGTGCACAGAGACGCTCTCAGCTATGAATCTTAGGGTGAGATTCAGAGCGGCTGCCCTACCTGCACCTCCTTCAGCATGAACAGGTCTGTAGGTCTCAGTCACCTTCCTACAGGACTGCTCCCTCCCCAATCTGCCAGGCAGGAGGGCACTCACAGGGCTGCTTCCTGGAGACCCATGTGATCTTCACTTTATGCCAGCAGAGGAGGGGCCCAGCTTGGCAGCGAGTGCTTTCCTCATCCTCCCTTTTCTAACCTCTGAGTGTTCTGGGCAGAGACCAGGAAGGTGCATTGGAGATAGTGAGCTGTCTCAGGAAATTACCATGTTGGTATGAAATTATTCCCACCTCCCACAGCTGCCCCTGCCCTGGACCAGGCCCCAGGACTTTGGTCACCCTGCCCACCCTGGCTCTTCCCTAGTAAGGTCTGCAGGGCTGATTACAAAGCAGTCAGATGTGCTTCAGGCCCAAAGAAAGACTGTCATGAAGTATTCTACACCAACCCTGGAAAGTCTGTGTAGTCTGTGATGCTGGTGTATAACCTTTGGGCCTTTTTGCAAAGTGGAATTCTGATTCCACTTGAAAAGGAATGGGACCTGTGCCTGAGGTCTTAAGGTGAACTGTTCTGTGCTTATGCTTCTCAGTGTCCGCCATGGCTTGCTTCTGTATCTGTCCCCATGTCCTGGTGTGGGTAGGCGACCTGCAGATATCCCAGAGGAGCAGCCGACAGGCCCTTGGGCAGGGAGCTTGGTCAGCAGGCTCCCCTTCCATCTCCTCCTCAGAGCTCAGGCTACAGGGTGCCCCTTACCTGTATTGTTCACCAAACACTTAGGAATCCAGGGATGCTACCTTTGTCCCTGACCCAGAGGTCAGACTGCATTCATGTTGGAGGCTCATACCGGGTTCCTACTGCCCATAGCTGACTGACAGTGATGTGCCCGGGATCCCTAGTGAGTCTGGCTGTGCAGCACATGTGCTCATTCTAGGCCTGTGGAGACTGTGAGGCATCTACAAAGACCCTCTCATAGGCCCATCTGCCGAAAGAGGTGATATCTCCATTCTCCACAGTCTGTACAGCAACTGACATGAAGCACTGGAGTGAGGCTGCTGGACCACTGTCCACAGAGGGTCCAGTCAGAGTGACCCTGGGGCTCAGGTGGGACTTTTGCCTTGGAGTGGGAAGGGAGCCCCTCTGCAGCCTCCATGGGTGCCTCTGAGGCTCTATGGATGCCGTGTGCCTCATCAGGCAGCCAAACTCCCCACCCTCCACAGGATGACCCCCAACCATGAGCCTGGCCATGACAGATTCTGCCCCTGGTGACAGTGACACTGGTACTTGGCATTTTGGTTTATAGCCTCTCCAATTATAGTGGGTCTCTAAAGCACTTCCACGGTGCTTTTCAGTGCAGCTGACCCTTTCTGTCTAATTTCATTTGCCTGTTAGTGTTTGGAGGCGCTCCAGCAAAGCACTTCAGGAAATTCAATAGAGCGTGGATCATGATTAGTAGAGGACCCGGGTACACCGGAGGCCAGGCCCCATGCAGCACAGCTGATGCAGTTCCGGGAGCTTGGTGACTGGCGTCACAGAGAATAGGTGAGAGAAACATTGTATCTAAGTGACTACTGGAATTTTGTGTAATAATTCCAACTGTTTCATCCCAAATGCAGATGTCTAGAGTTTTACACCATCCAAGTTGCCTTTACCCTGTCTTTGGAGAACTGACTGATGCTCTGTACCTTGTCACACAGGTGGAAATGAGGTCCAGAGTTGCTTTGGATTTGGTTTTATTCTTCCGGTTCCACAGCCCAGGTCTAGTTGAATAACAGTGCATGATGTATTAACTGGCTCTATCATTTCAGTGATAGTCTATACAGATTATCTTTTAAAATTTCAGGTTGCGTGGTCTGAGGAGCCTGTAGTATAGGAAGGTGAGGTTTGCTAAGCGAAGCTGAGGAGCAGTGTTAATGAAACACTGCATCAAGCACACTTTCACACATACAGCCAGCACACACTGTGTGCAGACACACTTGGCATCCACACAGCAGGCACGAGACTCCACTCTCCCCCCCAGTGGTCATGAGTCCCTCAAGCTCCGGACAGGAAAGCAGATTCCAGTCAGCTGGCATCCAGGATGCTGTCCATATTATTATTTCATTAATAATGCATTTTTGGTTGTCAAAAACTATCAGCATTGTAGTTCTTCCCCGATCCTGTTTATTATAAATCACTTTGCAACAGTACATTATTTTGCAGGGAATGAAAAGCTAAGCCATCCCTGTCAGCTAGAATTAACGGCCAGGAAACAATAGTCTTCCAGAAAGGGAACTAAGTAAATTAGCATATGGAAATCTGCTCCCCCATCAGCTAAACTTGTTGACATAGGAAAATGAACAGTGTGTATCCAGGCAGAGATTAAAGTTGCCTGAGACATTTCCTAATTGTAGTTGTTGGCTAATAAGAAGATGCTGTTTGAGTAATGTCAAGCTGCTGGTGTCTGCAATCGCACGTGGGGCTTGTACCACATGTAAATTGGTATTTCGAGAACAATTCTCACAGGAAGTCAAAATTGCTTAAATCAGACCATAATGTTATAGCAACATGTTAATCTCGTTCTTGGAGCTGCTAAAGTTCTCATGTCTACCTGTGTCAATAAGATTGTGACTTCTGTATGATGTGACCCCTGTTGTGCTTGAGGAGGAGGAGGATGGGGAGGAGGAGGAGAAAGATAAGGAAGAGGAGGAAGAAGATGACAAAGAGGAGTAGGAAGAGGAGGAGCAGCAGGAGGAGGATGAAAGCAGGAGGAGGAGGAGGACGAGTAGCAGGGGGAAGATGAGAAGCAGGATTGGGGGTGGTGTCTCTTCTAGGTGGGGAATGAGCAATGTGCTCGACTGTGTCCTTCCTGGGCCCTTGCAGAGTTCCATCTCTCCGGTTTACATGTGCATCTCCCACCTGGCTGCTGTCACAGCTGGCAGGTGATTCAGGGCCCAGGGTTCAGCTAATTTCACACTGACTCAAAGGAAAATGTAAAGTAATATTTTAAAATTAGTCTAGAGGAGCAGTCACATCAAAGTCCAAGACCTGTGAGGAGGGACATCGGCTTGGGAGCTCAGCCCCAAGATGGGCTCAACCTCTGTTGGGTGGCACTGGCTTTCTGCAGAAGCAGTGAAGGGATCCGCGCCGCTCCTGACTGTTTGGGGCAATGACAGGTCCAGTCCTCCTGTGGAGAGATGTGAGCAGCGAACCTATTTTCAAAATGTGTGCAGAGTCAAGGCAGCGAGGAGGGTCCCAGCATCAGAACAGCCAGTGTGAGGACACACATTTGTTCTCTGTCCCCAGAGTCCTCAGTAGAGGGGAGCTTTCTGACACGAGCTCAGGCTGATGCCCTGCCCAGCACAGGTGGAGGATGACACCCCCGTCTTGTCAGGCCAGAACAGGCCCACTTGATGTGCTGCAGGAGGGGCAGAGAGCCCCTATGGGCCAGGCCCTAGGTCATAGCTTTCTGACCTCGGGGTCCTTCCATGATGAGGCTGCACCTCAGTGATCACAGGAGGCCCCAGGGTGCGTGGAGCTCAGCCCAGGACAAGGCAGGGTATGCCCACCCCAGGTACTCAGTAAATGACAGTTGTGACCATTGCGGGCCCCATGGACCAGCACTGCCACGATGGCAGGGGGAGCCCACAGGTGTACCCCAGGAAGGGAGCAGCAAGGACCAGCTGAGAATGCAAAGCACAGGTTCTTCCCCAGAGTGGGGCCCCAGTGGTCTCTTTGGTTTGTTTTCTAACAAACTAGACTCTGCCAGCTTGGAGGAAGCAGAATGAGCAAGCCCCCCACCTGAGACCAGGCAGTGAGACCCGAGGCCATGTGCAGGTGCTCTGTCTTTTCTTGCCCTGGCTGCTGGTCTTGGAGTTCGCTTTCCTCCACTTACCTTCCCTCCATGTCAGAGTGCACTTTCATCATCCCTGTGTGAGCTGCCTCTTCTAGTGAAGTTGTCCCATTCCACTCAGCAGCCAGTCCAAGGCCCAGCACGGGGAAACCTCACAGCCTGGCCTGGGCCCTGTCCCCTATACCCTGGGGGCTCTCCTGGGCAGAGGAGAAGGGCCCTTACTCCTCATCTTCTTGGGAGCTCAGGCCACAGAGCTGAACTCCATGGCCCTGAGGAGCCCTCAGGGACCCAGACAAGGTGTAAAAGAAGGACCTGGGCATGAGCTTTGCCACTGTTGTGTGCCATGAGCAGCTTGGGGTTCCACACACTGATGCATGATCATGGAGCACAGCCCTCCCCTCCCTATTCCTCTGCACTGTGCTCTGCAGGACAGGGTTTGCAGGGCAGAGATTCTGAGCTGCCAGAGTCACCCTTTGCTTCTGTGACATATTGCTGGTATGGTGCACACCCCTCTGTGAGCAGGCCCCAACCCCCAAGGCACCCCAAACTCCCTGAGAGAACCAGGCCAGGTCTCTGTGAACTCACATGATGTGTGCTTTCCTTCACCTCAGGAGCAGATGAAAATACAGGCCACTCCTATCCCCTGTAGGAGAGCCAGGCCACCATCCTGGTCACCAGGTCTCACATTTTGTATGGAAGCCCACATGGATGGCTGACCTGACCCCTCTCCACTCAACACAGTGAGAGGACAGCTCCTGTCTGACAAGCTGGCCTTGGCTGGGGTGCCAGGAAGACTGACTGAGCAGGTCACAAGAGCAGGTCACTGAGCAGAGCCCAGCATGGATGGAGCCTGTGCCCTGGCATAAAAGAGCATCTACCCCACACAAGGACTTGGTAATTGCTGATTCCGCCTTCACCTAGAAAGCTGCCTTGGCAGGGATTGGTCCTGGATGACCTTACACATCAGAACCACATTAGTCATGATCAGTGCTCAGCAATGTCTGTGATGAGGGACATGGACCAGGAGACAGCTGTGTCACTGGAAAGCTGCCAGCCAAACAATGAGACTGTTTGCTACAGTTATTTATTTATTTATTTTGGGTGCTGGGATGGAACCCAGGGTGTCAAGCACACTGGGCAAGAGCTCTACTGCTGAGCTAACCTCAGCCCCTGTGTACAGGTCGTGCTTCCAGTCACCTGAGTCTCAGTAGCTGTGCTCCAGTCAGGAGGGAGCTAGTGCTGCCTTCAATGATGGGAATTGTCCAACCACAACCAAACATATACAGAGAGAAATGACTTGAAAACAAATAGTTCATTAATTTTGAAACTTCACTATCAAATGAATAAAAATATAACCCTAGCACCACAATCCAAGGGAGCGGTGGGCACCTCCAGGAAAGCTCTTGTTGGATCTAGGGCAGCTTAACTCTTGAAGATACATGAGGAATTAAATTTCACAACCTAATCAGCAGGGCAGGACTTTGTTTTGAAATAATCGCTTTAAATTGTGAATACAGTACACTTGTAGTAGTCATTTTCCTTATTGGTGGGACAGGATTCCCGACACCTGAAACCTAAAGGAGAAGTTTATTTCGGCTAAGTATCAGGAGTTTTAGTTCATTTGCAGCTGAACACACAAGTGGTGTGGTGGGAGGGCCCACTGAGGGGCCTGGTAGAGGAGGGTGGTTTTCCTCATAGTGGGAAGGAAGCGGAGAAGGAAGGGAGGAGCCAGGGAGGGAGAGGAATCCTTCCAAGGCCTTGCTCTAGGGACCCACTTCCCCACAGGCCACACCTCCTAGCAGCAAGTCGGCTATGGCATCCAATGGCCCAAACCTCTTCCACAAGCCTGGTCCAAGAGTACCTGAGGGCTTTTGGGGTACTTTCCATATAATCCGTAAGAACTACATTATGGGATTCATAGGTAAAACCCAGACATTTTGATTTTTCTTACATATAAAAATATTCTATACAATATAATAACATTATAAAATTTTCAGAAAATAAAACAGAGGGAACGCGTGATAACTGGATTATCTGAATATAGCCATTTGTAAAGTTTATATAAAGTTTATATATATAAGATGAATCAATGCTTGTCATCCGTGCTTGTGTTGAGGGTTTTAAGCATGGCCGTCATGCAGTAAATACATATTTTATATCTTGGTTTTTGACTTGAGCATAAGCACTGTAATTATATACACACACTAAATGTTTTATTGAATATGAAAACACTTAAGGTTGTAATTTTTTCTCTAAGCCTCTAGACAATGTCTAGTTTTTGAAATGAAGGTTTTTTCCTGGCTTTTATTCATTTCTAAGTAATTTACAATCTCAGATTTCAGTTCTACAAGAAGCATTTAGAGCAGGTTTCTCCCTAAGGCTGAGTATGCATGCATTGGCCCTCTTTTATTACTAATTTTTAGGTTTATTGCAAGGTGATAAAAGAACACAGCCTGTAATATTTATACTCTTGGACAATTGCTAAGATGCTCAGCATGGCTGGTCTGGGAATAGATGGAAAAGGAACTGAAGCATCTATGGAGCATGACATCGTCTCTCTGCTCAGCTCTGCAGAATCAAATTTTGCACTGCTGCCCAGAAGTATTTAATATTTGTGTGTGTGTGTGTGTGTGCGCGCGTGCGCATGTGTGTGTGTGTAGGGGTGTAGTTGTAGTTGTGATTGTTGTTGAATTACTGCCAAAACCCAAAGATGTCTGTTGCAACTTCATAGTATATTATAATCACAGTGATTATAATTTATTCACATTTTCCCTGGAGTACATTGCCAAACAGATTTGCCTTTTGCATTCTGCTACCATCTTTCAAAATGTCCAAAGAAAGCAACTATGAACGTTTAGGATGGTTACATTATGTTTATAGGGCTAGGGATGTGGAGCTCAGTGGTACAGCACTTGCCTGGCACCTCTCTGACCTGGTGCAACACCGGAAAAAATGTTTGTAGATCATACATTTTATGTTATAAAACATATAAAGTGCTACAAAACTCATGCAATATGTAAAATATGTAGCCATCATACACATGGGCTTGTATAATTTGTAGCCTTGGCTTCTTTCACTCAGTACTGTGCATTTAAATGTCTCTCAAGGCTTTTCATGGTGGGATAGTGCATTGATTTTGTCATTCGTAATAGTCTGTTGTTTGAAGTAGCACATTATAGTGTTACATACTGAAGAACATCTTGATGGCTTCTAAGTTTTGACAACTATGAATAAAGATTCTGCAGGCATCCGTCTGCAGGTTTTATGTGGATGTAAGTATGGAAGAGTGTAGCTGTGGAGTCACGCAGTAAGCGTATATCGTTTTGTAAGAGACTGCAGACTGTCTTCAAGGGTGTCTTCCCAGCTGGCATTCCTGCACTGGGGTGCTGTTTTCTTATTGTTGAGTCCTGAGAACTCCCTCTGTATTTTGATGACAGCCCTTTATTTGGTGTGCCTTTTCCAAATGTTTCTCTCAAATCTGTTGTTCATTTTTGCCTTTCTTTGATATTATCTTTAACAGAGCGGGAAATTTAATTTTAATGAAGTCTGCCGTATTAATTACTTCTTCCATGAATCGGGCCTGTACTGTTGTGCCCCCAAAGTCATCATAATACCCCCAAATCTAGATTTTTCTGTGTTATCTTAAAGTTGTATGATTTTAAGTCATACATTTAGGTTAATTGCCAACTTTGAGTTCATTTTTGTGATAAGTAGTAAGTCTGGACTTGGGTTCATGTTTTTCCATATGGATGTCCAAATATTCCTATACAATATGTTGAAAAGATATATTTTGACCACTTTATTGCCTTTGCTATTTTGTAAAAAAATCAATTAGCTATAACTGTATGGGCTTATTCCTGAAGATTGTGTTCTGTTTCATTCCACTGATCAATTTTTCTAAACTTTTATAGTACTACACATTCATAATTCATGTAGTTTTATAGCAAGTTTTGAGATTAGGTTAGCTCAATCCTCTGACTTTGCTTTTAACTTTTAATGTTATGGTAGAAGTTGTCTGTTTTCCATATAAACTTTAACATCACTTTGTTGATGTCCACAACATAACTTGCTGTAGTTTCGATTGTGATAGCATTAAATCTATAGATCAAGTTGAGAAGAATCAATGCCATGACAATACTGAGGCTTCCTATCATGAAAATGGAGTATCTCTCTATTTAGTTCTTTATTTCATTAGAGTTTTGTAGTTCTCTTCATGTAGATATGGCACATATTTTGTAAGCTTGTACATACATGTTTCATTTTTATACTGCCATTGTAAATAACATTGTTTTAAATTTCAAATTCCCTTTCTTTATTGTAGGTATATAGAAAAGTGATGGGCTTTTGTATGTTAATCTACAGCCTTATTATAGTTGCTTATTAATTCCAGGGAACATTTAATTGATTCTTTGGGATTTTGTATATACACAATCATACCATCTGAAAGCAAGGACATTTTTATTTTTTCTCCTATGGTGCATATCTTAATTTCTTTTTCTTGTGTTATCTTATTAGACAAGATTTCAAGTAAAGTAACAAAATGGGTGATGAGGGCAACATCTTTAATTTGTTCCTGATCTTAGTGGGATATCTGTGAATTTATCCTCATCAAGCAGGATGCTACTCATAGGTTTGCTGTAGATGTTCATTACCAAGTCAAGCAGGTTCTGTTCTATTCTCAGTTTATTGAAAGTCTTTCTCATGAATGAATGTTGAATTAAAAAAAATTCTCTATGTGTATTGATATGATCATGAGATTTTTCTTTAGCCTCTGTATATGTTAGATTACACTAATTGATTTTTGAATGTTGAACCATCCCTGTATACTTGAGTGAACTCATTTGCTCATGGTATATAATTATTTTTTATATTATTAACTTTTCTATTATTTGATTGAAGATTTTTGCAACTATAATTATGAGATATATTGCTCTGTAGTTTTTTTCTTGCAGTCTTTGTTCTTTTGGTGGTATTAGGGTAAAGCTTGTCTCTAGCATGAGTTAGAGAAGTATTGACTCTATATTTATCTTCAGAAGTAGATTGTAGTAAAGTAACATAGTATTTGTCTTAAATGAAGATAATATTCACCAATGAATCTATGCAGGTCTGGTGATTTCTCTTTAATTACTAATTATTATTCATCATTGATCCAGTTTATTTAATAGACATATCTTTTCAGATTACTCATTTCTTCTTGTGTGAATTTTATCAGATTATTTCTTTCAAAAAATTGGTCATTTCATGCAGGTAAACAAATTTGTGGACATAGATGTGTTCACAGTACCGTGTGATTATTGTTCTGATGTCTGATGATTATTCTTCTGTTGTCTGTACTGTTCCTTCTCTCATTCTTAACAATGTATTAGTTATCTATGATCTCCCTGCCCCATCTCCTCTTTACTTAGCTCTCCTAGAGGCTTATCGCCCATTATTTTTTCTAAGAACCAAATTTTGGTTTCATTGCTTTTCTCTGTTGACATCTCATTTTCTCTTTGGTTTATTTCTGCTCTGATTCTTATTTTTATTTCTTCTGTTTAGTTTGGACTCAATTTGCTCTTTCTTTCCTAATCCCCTAAGGGAGGGACTTTGGTTATTGGCTTGCAGCTTTCTCATTTTCTAATATATATGTACAGTGCTATTAGTTTCCCTATATGCACTACTGCTGCATCCGACAAATTTTCAGAAGTTGTGCTCTTATTTTTCACTTACTTTAAAATATTGAAGTTTCCTTTGCAATTTCTTCTTTGACCTCTGTGTCACTGAGAAGTGTGCTGTTTAATCCCATATGCGTTGGGATTTTGGTCATTTATTTTTACCTCAACTATGTCTAAGAGGAAACATTTTCTACTTTTGTTTTTGCAGTACTGAGGCAGAGGAGAACCACCCTACTCTCTTGTCCCCCCACCCCCAGCTGGAGGGGGCGAGGCTTAGCCAGTGGCCATCTGCTCCTCCCCCTTGCTTCCTTTGCTCTCCCACACACTGGAGCGGTTTGCCTTAGTGTCCTCCTGGGTATCCAACTGCCATGCTCCACTCCAACATGGATGCAGTCAGGTAGCTTGGTGCCCTTCACACCCCAGCCCTTCAGTAGACGCTGCGTGTTTGAGAAAAGAGAGGGCAACTGGGAGTGGCTAAAATTAGGAAGGAAGGGTCTGAGGCCCTTATTTGCATACCCAGCATTCATAGCAAGACTTCCAGAAGATTCCCTGGTTATGCCCCTCACCCTCACTGTAACAGGCCTGCAAGCTGCTACATAAGTAGCATTTCGCTGGTACTCCTTGGATTTAGTCTAAAAAACTTTAAGTCATTATGTTCCCCAAGCTGAGCTCAAACATGACATCCTCCTGCTTCAGCTTTTCAGAGGGCAGAGATGATTTCTATTTGCTAGAATCTGTTTACATTTGTGTTATGGTGGAGAAGGTGGTCTTTCTTGGTGAGTGTCCCAAGATGGCTTTCAAAGAATGTACATTCCAGGTGGTGATGGAAGGGTTGAGTTCCACTCTCCTTATTGATTTATTGCCTGCCGGAACTGTTCCTTTCTGATCAAGGCATGGTGAAATCTCTGACTGGGACATGGATGCATGTGACTCTCTTTGCAGTTGTGTGGCTTTAGCTTCTTATGGTTTGACAGTCTGTTGCTACGTCATGCACAGTACACTTGTTAACTCCTGGGAATGACTCCCTTTACCACTATATAATGTGTTGGATCACAGTGATACTTCTTGTGACACTTATGATGCTGACCTTTGTATGTAATAGATTTTCTTCCTAATCAGACTGGCTAAAGATTCATCCATGTTATTGGTCTTTTCAAGGAAATAGTCTTTGGTTTAATTGATTTTCAGTCTCCTGTTGATGTTATGGTTTGCATCTAGCTGTCCCCCTGAAAGCCTTATATGGTCAGTGGTGGGGCTTTTCTGATGTGGCTGGACCTAGAGTGTGTGATGCTAGGATCTAGGGGTTGCAATTATTATGTTGGTCCACTGATTGGTTTGGCAGTGTTCTGGGTGTGGGAAATGGGGAGGCCCACACTGGGTGTGAGTGCTATGTGCCCTAATGGTGTGTGGCCTGGATAGAATACAAGGGACAGGAAGAGTTGCTGCTGCTCTCCCTTGCTGTGTGCTCTTTTTGCTGCATTTTGCCTTCTGCCTTCCACACCATGAACTGATTTTTCTCCTCAGTGATGCCCCTCTGCAGTGCCACCTGCCTTGGAGCCAGCCAGTAATGGACTGAAACCTCCACAAACTGCGAGCTAAATAAGCTTCTCCTTTAACTTTGTGTGTTGGGTATTTTGTCTCAGCAATGCAAAAAGTGACTAAGACAGTTGACATTTCCTTTATACTTCTTATATTCTTTTCTCTCATTTTGCTTGGTGTTAGAATCTTCTCCTTTACACATGGATGGACAGCATACCAGCACCTGATCTCAAGACACCCCCACACACTCTCTTACCTCTGGACCACATGCCTCCCTATCCTCATGAGGACTCAGGTTTCCTTCTTTGGTGAGCTGCCTGCTTTGATGTGAGGCTCCCTTCAGTTGCCCCAAAATACTGCCCATGACTAACTTCGTCTGTAGGTTGATCTTCAGGCACATGGATGGCAGTTCAGCACTGAGGGCTGTACTGATAAAGGGTCTTGAGCTGTATGTAGTGAAGACCTTAGAGGGCTTCAGTTTCTGACAATGCCCCACAGCCAACTGCATGCATGTGGCTGCCTTGGCCCTGCTGTCTGTCCTTTGGGGGTTCCTGCTTCCCAGGCTCAGATCACAGCCTTGGGGACTTCGATGAGCTGCTGTGTCCTCCACAACTCACTCCTACGAAAAGCAGGACCTATGGTGTCAGACAAGTTCCTGGGGTTGGGTCAGAGGCTGGGGATGAGGCAGGAAAGGATTTGGGCAGAGGGCACAGTGCCTCCACACCCCACCTCCATGCATACTCTGAAGGTTTCTAGAAGAAGCTGTGCCTCTGAGGAAGAAAGATGGTGCTGGGTTCCCGTTCACTCACTGATCCCCTCTAAGACACATTGCTGGAAGGCAGGCAGGAGCCTTAGGACTGAATATTAGCACTGTGGCCCAGTGAGGGAACTGTGGGTCTAGGGTTTGGAGACAGTGGAGCCCAGGCCCTGATAACTCAGGATTGTCTGTCTCTGCATCTCACCTGCAAAATGTAGGGTTGTGGGGAAGTAAACTTAGTACAGACAGGTGGAAGGGAGCTTTTCCACACCTTCCTCACCAGGTAACTGCAAGGTGACACAGGCATTTTTGCAGCGTTATGGCCAACTTGCTGCAACAACCATTCAGCCTCCATCACTTCTGACTCTGCTTGATGACCCACGCAGCTGTGACAGCCACGCCTTCCAAGTCACCCAGGTGCTTTGTGAACCGCTTGATTTAGAGAAGGTCCCTCCCAGCATTCACTCTGATTTCATGATTATCTGTAGTCAAGGAAAGAGAAATTCAAGTTTTGTGCCTAAGCAGGACATGCCTGTCTTTGGCTTGGTTCTGTGTGATTCTCCCTATCCAACCTGGAAAGTTTCTTGCCCCTCCCTGGCTCTCTTCTCACTGGTTGGATGATGTCCTCAAACTTGCCTGTAGGCCTTGGCAGGGCCTGTGTTTTTGAAGCATGGTGAGTGTCTCAGAGAAGAAAAGGCAAAAGTCTGTTTCACTATATTTGTGCAGCTACCCATCCTATTCATGGAGACCCTGCACTGGCAGCAAACTCTGAGGGTCACAGCTACCCGTCCTGTTCATGGAGATCCCGCACTGGTGGCAAACTCTCAGGGTCACGATGAACTGCCAAGTTTCGAGGCCAGAGTAGAATAAGGGTCTCAGCCACCAGCAACTTCAAGCCTTGTTTTCAAACTCAGCCCAAGCCCATGATCAGAGTAGAAACAGTGAATACAGCAAGGCTGGGTCTTCAGAGATGAGCACTGGACTGTGGCTGCCCTGTCTCCAGGGAGGTGGGGACAGGCCCTTACCCCCAGGGCAGCTTCCTTCTGGCTGGTCACTGTGGATCCCATATCCTGGTGGAGCCGGGGGGGAGGCACACCTGATCCAGATGCCAGCATCTGTCATCTGAGTGGAGGCACTGGGACTGGGGTACTGTGCACAACACATCCTGAAACCAGATACCAGGAGGACACAGAATGAAAGCTCATGTGTGGGAAAGAATTTGACCTGGTCTAGCTTGCTGTGTGCCAGCCAGTGGACTTGGTAGTACTATTCTAACTTGGCCCTGAAATTTGCACAAAGACATATTAGACAAAGACCAAAAGAAGGGAAATGGAAGTCTAATTGGAAAGAGAGCCCACCCTCAAGTGTATCATGGTCCTGCTTTTCAGGAAGGCTCACAGAGTGCCCTACACAATTGGCTCCCAACATACCCGAGGCAGGGGAAGCAATGTGAGGTTCTGATGTAACTGTGCCAGAATGTGTTTGTGGGGAGCACACTTTCATTTTTCCCATTTATTTTTAACAGATACATAAAAACATAAAAATTATACATACTGATGCAGTGCCATGTATGGTTCTGACTTGGTGCACATTGTCTGATGCTTAAATCAGGTCAGAATTATCTATCTCTTCAAATATTTCCTGTTTCTTTGCAGACTTCCAAGATTGTTTCTTCTAACTTTTGCAATGCTCAGCATATTGTTATCTATAGTCACACATTTTTAAATCAAAACATTTATTTGAATTTTAGTTGCCATGTGAACATCATAGATGTTATACTAAAAATATGAGGATTTCCATGAGTCAAAGAATCAAGACACACCACGTAAGTTACAGATTCCTTATGATGAACATGATCATTATATGTACCTAAAATGCACCAACAAACTTAACTAATTAAAAGAAAGCCACATAAACGATACTCCTAAAATTTAAATTTACACAGCACTGCTCTGTGCAAATCAGATAATTAAGGCTTTTTTTGACTGAAAAGATAATTGACATTGAAAACTAATTGCATGGTAAATATTTGTGGAAATGCAATTGTGCATAAATAATAGGGGAATAAAAAAGGTAAACTTAAGGAGATAAGGCTAAAATAATTACTCAAGATCTTCCAATTTAGTTATCTCCTTGTGATAAAAATCAAAGACTTTTGTCTCACAAAATATGTAATATTTACCATATGTGACCAAAAGAAGTCACCTCAGATAGCATCATGCTATGCAGTTCAGCATTAACTGTGGAAGGAACGTGGGGTGAGTACTTGGTCTCTCTCTCTAAGATGTTTACACTGGCCGGCATAGTTAATAACCTCAAATATGCAGAACACAACCGGCACAGGCACCTACTGAGAGCACAGACACGCCTGATCCACAGGCCTGGCAAGCAAAGCACTGTGTCCCATGGGAATCACTGACCACATCTACTGTTCTCAGCACAGTGAATAACCAGAGTCGCACACTGAGGTTAGAGACCAGAAGTCAGATTGGTCTGAGCATTCTGGGGTCCTGGGGCAGCCAGATCCCCACTCCTGTGCGCTATCACCCTCCATCCTATTGAGAGGCGACTTCAGTGCACTTCTCAGAATTTTGCATCTGATTTCTTGTGTCAAGGGAGTCTAATTGGATTTTAATCCTTGACTAATCATGCTACACATTGCAAGCTGAGTTTAGGCGGAAGCTGAAAAGTGCTTTCCACTGAACTGTTATTGCCAGGCCGGCTCAGATGTAACCCGAATCGGTAGAAAAATCATGCGGCAAGTCTCTACTGTAGGGGCCTTCCACAGAAACAATGTGTGCCTTTCTTCCCAGCAAGCCCGACTGCCTTTGAGGAGCTCTGAAATAATGGAGTGCCACGGGCGATTTTCTCGGGGCTTCCATGTTTCAATACCAGGCTTGTCTCTGCTGTTTGTTTTCAGCTAATTGCCTCGAGATCTAATAAGTTAGTGATGATGGGTGTTGAGCACCAGTGACCTCTGCCAAGAGAAATATCGTGTCATGCCAAAGCCCGGAGCCACGCGGTGGGTCACTGATGCTCTCTCTAAGGGGCTCTGATTTCTCAAAAGGGGTCAGGAGTGGCATCCGTGATTGGATTGGGTCCCCTAAGTGTCCACACAGGAGCACCTCCCCCAGAGCTGGTGACCAATAGACACGCTTATCAGTGGCTCACATGCCAGGTTCTTGACCTTATTAAAAAGCAGTCACAGCAGCCTGGCCTTGCCTCCCTGCAAAGCTATCATGCTGTCCTTTCTGGAGAGCCATCACAGGAAATTCAACTTTGATGAGAAGTTTAATCTGGTTGTCTCATCCTTCCAGGGAAACTCTTGCTCCTGAAGTTTTATCCAATGTACTCCCCTCCTCGGGCAATTCAGCCTCAGAAAGCAAATGGAATTGGCTGCAGCGGGCAGCTCTTTCTACAAAGGGGTAAGAATGCACCCTGACCAACACCAGCTCCATGAACAGTGGCTTCTTTGGAGGAAGAAAGCTAGGACATCTTGACACATACAGGCTGAGAGACACTCGCACCCAGGTCAGGAGGATGCAGCTGTACCGCCGCTGTACACGGCATTTCCCTATGCCTTTTGTAGTCTAAGGAACACATGAAGTGCGAGTGTCGCAGGGCTGCCGGGATGGGTTGCCATCAACTGGATGAACTAATGCATTTATCTCTAGCAGTTCTGTAGTCCAGAGGCCAAAGTGGCAGTGTGAGTACGGCAGGGCAGAGCTCGCTCTGAAGGCCAGGGTGGACTGTCCTCTGTGCTTCTCTCAGCTTCTGCTGCCTTCTGGGCTTGTGTCCGATGCACTCCACCTCTGCTCTTCTACGAGTTTGTTTTCTCTCTCTGTGCCACCCCACGAGGTGCTATCCTATGTCTGCTGGTCCACAAGGACATGAGCCACAAGATCAGTGTCACCCAAACTCACTCCCACTTCATCTTAGCCTCTGAAAGGGTCAGGCAGCCAGAGGAGCTGCAGGGAGACACACTCAGGCCTAGCAGGAAACAGACCACATGCACTTAGTGTCACCAAGTTTCTGCCACCAACTCGCCCATAGCTGGTGAGCAAAGCAGGATTCCCTTCAAAATACCTTCTTCAAAACCACTGGGCCAGTCATGGGATGAATCTGGACCGAACAAGTCAATCGGGGGCCAAAATGTAAAATGCAGAGGTAGCAGTTTTGAGCTGTGATCAGAACAGTTTATAAAATGCAACAGGAAATATATGTTCTTTGTTGGAATTTAATGGGGTGGATATGTGCTTCTCTGCACAGACCGGGGCACAGAGCATGGGCATCTGGGGTGGAGGGAGGGACCCCAGGGGATACTCTCTGAGGACCCAACCCTACAGCTGGGCTGCATTCCGGTTCTCACACCTCCAGTTCCCTCAAAGAAACTTACTTTTCACTGAGGCAGAGGTGCCTGTTGGAGTGAATTTTGTGGAAGGAAAAGCTTGGGGGTTAGCGGAGAAGAAGGGAGAAAACCCGAGATACAGGAAGCAAAGCTGGGCCGGAGGAGGGAGCTCTGTCTGAAACCTCCCTGGCTGAGGCTGTAAGCCTGGCTGCCCCTGGGCCCAAGTGCCAAGACTCTGAGTCCAGGGACTCAGTGACACTGCCTGGGTCCCCAGCCTCCATCTGGCCTGAAAGTCTCTGTTGGCTCCATCTACCTCCTCACACAACATGTCACCTCTTTTCAATTTTATGATAATCTTTTAGTATTTTTGCCTATACTGAGATTTAAATACCTATGATTAATTTGCAGTATTTACCAAACTAATAAAGAGACTTCTCATCAAATACTGTATTTAGTTGTAAAAGTTTGGCCTTGATTTGCTCTTAGAAAAAGAATCACTTCCCTTCTTTCCATCTCTCTTTTCTTCTGTGGTGGGGACAGGACTGGGGCTTTATTCCTGCTGGCTAAGCCTGCTACCTCTGAGCCAGGCTCTCAACTCCTGGAAATTATTTTCATGTAAAACATTTGCCCAGTGTATTGTGAAAACCAGTCTCCAATTCAGAACTTATTTTTTCTTGTTATACAGCACAGATTTGGGTTTAGTGCCATTTTTTTAAATTTGGGAAGTAAAGGGTCCTAGAGGAAATCACAAATACACATCAACTGTATGTGAGCTGTGAAAGTTGTGTTTGAAAAAGACTTAACCCCTTTTCTGATTGAGATCATGTTTGCTGTTCCCTTTGTTTAAAATATGTCTAAGAATTCTACTTCTGCTGCAAAAATAAATGATAAATTATTTATACATACCAATTATTTATTATTATTTATGCAAAGCTTGTCACATTATGCATGCATAAGGGGATTAAATCACCGTTAACCCGCAATGCCTTTAGGGCCATTCTATGACAGGCCAAAGGTGGCATGTGGGTGTTAGTATCAGCAAACACATGGGTAGGAGCCACACACGATTATGTCACTGCTGCAGGGACAATGGGAAGGAAAACACAAAGTCAGAAATGTGTCAACCCCCTGTGCTTCTCCACCCCATTCTACATTTGATTATCTGGGCTCTAAACAGACAAACATTCCAATATGCTAAACACTGGGTGGCAACAGAAAAGCACCTATTAGTATAAACTTGAAACTAAAAGAAACACATTAGCTCAACTTAAAAAAAAAACCAGTATGCTTTTTCCCAAGGCCAGGCTTTTGTCACATAATAACACCATATTACGATTAGGAAATAGAGATAAATCAGCAAATGCCATGATATTATAACTTGTCATAGTGCTTCCTGATAGCATGGAATTTCAAGGCAAATTCACTGAAGGTATTTTCTCCCAAAATACTAATGCATATAAATGAAATTATTAGCGGCATTCATTTTTAATGGGAAACCTAATGGAGGGCTTGCAAAATGACATAACTCTCCTTTGATCCTGTGAAGGAGGGTTTCCCAGTTCCTAGGGCAAAAATTCAATCCAGTAGGATGATACTGAAAGCCACCCACTCTGCAACTGACTGTTGAAGGTGTGAAGTATGCTTAAAGTTGGATAGCAGTGTGTCAGGGCATGTAGGAGAGTGCTGGGGCATGTAGCCATGTGTCCAGGCATGTAGCAGTGTGTCAAGGCATGTAGCAGTGCATCGGGGTGGGATATGTAGCAATGTGTTGGTGTGTGTAGAAGTGTGTTGGTGCATGTAGGAGTGTGTCAGGGTGTGTAGCAATGTGTTGGGGCATGTAGGAATGCATCTGGTCATGTAGGAAGCATGTGGGCATTGCTGTGTGTGGGTACAATGTGGAGTCCGGACTGGGATGAGGAGTGTGGGTCTGAATGCAGATCCTGGCACTGCTGGGGTTGGGGGCCAGTGGCTCCCCCTGATTGTCCCAGAACTCATTTGTATGTGGTGTTCTGTAGGGTTGAGATATTCAGTTACTTCTTAATCAGGATTTCCCCATGTCTCAATGCACTTCCGTAATTTTGTGATGCCTTCTGCTCACTCTGGTCACCTTCCATATTTGCTCACCTGTGCATGTTACTTGTGTGCAGATCTAGTGATCTGACACACCTCTCACAGCCTTGCCAATGTCCAATGGCAGTTGTAGCAATGGATAAAGGTGCGTGCATTGGCATGGTTTTAGCCACAGAAGTCATACCCTTACCTATTCTGTCTAGCTGGCCTTTGCTAGCTGGCATCTGGAGCCAGTGGTAGGTCAGACTCTCCACCCTGAGAAGCATTCCCATTCGATGACATCTGAAGTGCTCTTACCCTGCCTGGTAATTAGTCCTCTTTCCTTCCGATTTATGATAATACTACCTCTTTGTTTTCAACCTAAGCACTATCTCTTTGGTTCTGTCCTCAGACAATAGCTTTCCAGAGGCAGCACATTCTTTATATGCATGGCAGCTATAGACTAAGACCTTAGTGAATTCCCAAATTCACAAATATCACTGTGGAATGCAATTCCTCTCATAAGATGCAGTTAAGTGTAGCTGAAAAATTTAAACGGCATGTTAAAACCATCAAGGAACCCACAGAGTACCAAAAGTATTTACCAAAGATTAGTGTCATTCTCTCGTGAGGAGAAGCCACATCACTACACATCGGAAGAGGCATTTCATCTGTGTGTTTCTCCATGTGAGCAAAGCCAAGCAGAGATGAAGCTGTTTCCTGTGGAAGTGAGCTCCCCAGGATGAAGCCATTGGGAATGCCCCCACCACAAGAGGACAGTCTTTGTAGGTGCCGCCTACGGTGTGGCTCTTGGAAGAATCATCTGCACCAGGAGCCATAGACTACACTAGCAATTCTCCATCCTCAGTGGGTACTGGTGTCACCACTGTGCTTTGAAACACAAGGATGCTAGGGCCCTGCCCCAGTGGTTCTGGAGTACTTTGCCTGCCATGGAGCCAGGGGATAGGGCTTTTCTTAGTGTTCTCAGGTAGTCTAATGTGCAAGCAGAGAAGACAACTGGTGTCAGTCAGCTTTGCCATTGTGGACACAATACCCAGCCTCCATAAACTAAAAGAGGAGTTTCATGTGGCTCATGGTCTAAGAGGGTTCTGTCCATGGTTGACTGCTCCGAGGGGGGAACATCAGGGTGGAAGGTGTGGTGGAGTAAAGATACAAAAATAATGGATGCCAGAGGAGAAAGTGCCAGAGAGGAAGGCACTGGGGATCAGATGTAGATCCCAAGGCCATGTCTTCATAACCCACCCAGACACACCCAGTCCCAAGCCAATTAGTGTGACACAAGTTTAACAGTCACACAACTCAGGGAGTGCACACATGGTTTTTCTCTGCAGATTTTAATAGTCTTATTGATAGATTTATCACCTGGCTGATTGTCAGCTTCTGTCTCATCAGCATATCATCTGTGATGAAGATGTGCACAGCATTGCTGGTGATAAATCCATAGTGGTGCTTATGTCCCTGCTCTGTGGCAAGGAGGGAGCCCAGCCCTGTGCTGGCTGTGCCTGCATGGGGACAGACACTGGGACTGCAGTCCGCATCCTTCATATGTGGGCTGGTCAGCCTGGCTAAGGGCTCCAGGGGTTTTCAGGGACCTGGGCTGTGCTGGGTTCTGCCCAGGTCTCCATCTGCTCAGGACTCTGGCTGCCTATCCACACTGTAACCACATGGGCTCTGGCCCATCTTTCCAGGTATCAGTGCTCAGCTCTTAGGAGCCAATCCAGCATGGCAGTCAGGTAGCCATGTGACTGTGACTGTGCCCTATCTACAGCTGGGCAGAGCACCTCTGCCTCAGCTGGTCTACTCCAGCACCTCCTCATGAGCTGCATGCACCCCAGCCCTCCAGACCACCCCTCCTCACACGGAGTCTGGAGCCACACTGACCCCTCTCCTGGTTCCTATGAGATCCACAGGCTTCCACTGGACTCAGAAGCCCTTCTCAGTGTCCAGTCTGAATGACCAATGAGGGCTGCATGGATCCTGCCCATTGTGTGTGCTCCCAGGGGATCTGGGGCTGCACCCCAGGCCTGTCAATGAGGGCTCAGTACCCTATGCTGAGGAATGAGGTGCCTTTCCCTATCTCCTCCTGGTGGGGCTGCTTGTAGGGATGCTGAGGGCCAGGCTCCCCTTCCCAGGAAGACTCTTTAGTGGTGGCCCCAGGGCTTCTGGGGAGATGCTAAGACTTGGAGCTGGGAAGGGGGCCCATCCTGATGATGCTCTCAGCTGGCTCCAGGCTGGCAGATGGTCGGGGGGGTCCTTCCAGGGGTGCATGGGACTGACCCAGGCCTCTCCTTGTACAAGGTAGGTCCTAGGAGCTGCCCTTTGGAGTCTGCACAGATGTGGTTTTAGGAGGTTGGATCCCTTTGTACTGCAGGAAATGTCTCCCTCCACATTCCACTTCTAGGACAAACATCTGACACCTGCAGCTGAAGCCAGAGAGGTTTGCTCCGGTTTGCAGTTTTCTGCGGATCAGTCCATGGCCCACAGGTTCTGACGCAGAAACAGCATGGGTAAAGAATGCTTTCCTCACACCTACCTTGGGCAGTGTCTGTGGGCTTCTGCACCCCAGGTGGAGTGGGCTTGCTGTGTGTGCACATGGGGGTCTTTGCATGTGTGCTGCGTGTGTGCCAGTGTGTGCACCTGGAACATGAAACTCAGCACTGCTGTGGAGCACTGTTGGGCGATCTCTGTACAACACGACTACACACTTCTCACAGACACGCCCTCATGGCCTTGCATCAGGTCATTTGAAAGGATAAGCAGTGCACAGTGTCCCAGGCTCTTTGGAGGGTTGGTGTCCATCCTGCGGTCACTCCCTCTCTCCTAATCCCCTCTAATGAGGGCTTATGTTGACACAGATAAGCCTGTGCATGTGCAGTGCTGCTGGCTGAGCCCACAAGGGTGCAGGGCCTGTGGTAGCACCTGTGGCCACGGGGCTGAGGTGGCAGTGGGCTCTTTAGTCTCTGTCATTGCTGTCCCCCATGGATGTCCACTTCCATTTCTGTTCCTTCAAGGATGGATTTGAGTTTGATTCCTCTAGCCAGCAGTTGGGTGGTGCTGTTTTGGAGGAGGAAGCAGCTGTCTCAGGGCATGCTGCTCATATCACCTCTGCCCGCCAAGGGAGTCCTTCCAGCTCTGTCTAGCTGGCCACAGCCCAATTCTGCTGCCCTCGGGACGTGAACCAAGCAGAGCACAAGAGGAAGCCTCAATATTGTTTGGGCCAGCGGTGGAGATAGGCCCTGGACCCTCAGGGCTGGTTTTGGGCCCTCATCTCTGGAAGGGGCATGGGCCAGGCACAGCAGTGCTGCTTAGAGCACACAGGCTGTGGGCCAGCTCTCACCATCATTGTATTTAAATCGGAGAAGATAATGCAAAAGAAAACATCGAAAAGTAACAATCACTGCATACTAAGAACTAATGTTTGCACCACATGGTGAACTGTCTTAATTCCTTTGCTTAAGCCTTGATTGCCAAACTTACCCATTGGGAGGATAGGTCCTGAGTACCAGAGAGCCTGAGAAGTTTTCCTGAAGCCACATGTCAAAATCCCACCCAGGCCTGCAGGATGTCCCCATGTTCCCTGCCAAAAGCTGTCACCACCTTGTTCAGTGCAGGCTGGAGTCTGACACTGGTCATGGGCTGCATGGTCTTCTCCCATGGTGCACTGATAGAGGGCTCTGGTAAGAGCCTGGGGGTACGGGGCCAGGTTGTGACCCAAGGGACCGGCATACACATAGCTCTGTGGACACCATCCTTGCCCTGCTGTGAGCCCTGCAAAGCAGCATTTGACTTCACAAGAGGGCCTGTTTGCCAGGCAGCCTCCCAGCACTTGGGGTGCAGGCAGTATCTGTCTCCAGATCCTGTCTTGCAGGAGAAAATGTTCCCCACACTCTGGGAGGGGGCAACTTGGGAAGTTCAGCCCGAGGGAGATGTCGGGTAGCAGGAGGTTGGGTGCTGCCTGTGGCACTAGGACCCCTCCACCTCAGGGACCCACAGGTGGATTCTGAGCACCTCTGCCACCCAAGGAGAGACTATGGATAGGCTGGGCTTCCCTGGCTCAGGGTCAGGGCCAGAGTTTGGGCACCATGGGCAACCCCAGTGTTTTTGTGGGGATGGTGGAGCTGGCATCCGAGGAGCTATCTTGGTCAAGGGTGCATCCCGCAAGCTTCCAGTGTCTTGAGGTACTGTGTCCTTTACCATGACATGTAACATTGCCCAGACATGTGACATGTGACATGTGACACTGCCCACAATTAACCAGATTCACATGCAGACATGTACACGACCCTGCTCCAACAGTGGTCTTTTCTTTAGAGAAGGGAGAAATTGGGACACATGGGCCAAATGCCTGTAGAGAGGAGGCAGGGGTCAGGATGATGCTTCTACTTGACCAGGGGCACCAGAGATGCTACAGAACACAGCAACAGAGGCAGCCTGCTCAGAGCCTGCTCAGAGCCCCAGGGAGCCCGGCCTTTCATGCCTGAGCCTCTGACTCCAGTCTCCTGCACTGAGGTGGTGAATGTCGGTCCTTTAAGACCCTTGGTCTGAGGGACTTTGTTTGAGCAGCCAGACCAAGCCGAGGCCACCCACAGACACACATAGGTGCAGCCTTCATGGGGGGGCACGCCAAGCACACTTCCAGGTTTTGTAAACTGCTGCCAACTGACTGCCCGAAGGCACTTGTGCAAAGCATCACGGTAGCACAGGAGGACCACACCTGTGTCCATGCGGTAACTGGGCTACAGAGGCACAACGCATCTGCACTGGCTGTGGGTCTGAAATGGAAAGAGGAGGGGGCCTTGTGTGTTCCTGGGGCTGCAGCTGAAAGCAAGGCATGCAGTCAGTGCACAGCGGACTCGAAAAACTGAGAATGAGATGGACACAGCTCTCCCTCAGGTGCTCAGACTCTGCAGGACCTGCATACCCTTTGTTGGAGATGGTTTTCTCCACGTCCCGCATGCCTGGGGCAGCTGGCCTTCGCTGTTGACACAGTTGGAGCTGTGCAGGCCCCTGCCTCCTGGGGAAGGTAAATCATGGCCATAGCCCACTCGGCACCTCAGGGTTTTGCTGACTCTGCAACTCAGGGTCAGATTTATGACCTTCAGGGGCAAACTTCCACAGTCACATCTCATCAGGGGCTATAACCAGCCCTTCTCAGGAGGACCCCAAATCTGGAGGGGCTGAGGGCTCTGCCAGCAAAGCACTAGACCATGCTGACATCCAAAGAGCCAGGGCTATGTGGCCAGAGCCTCAGAGACCATCTTTTTGTCCAGTATCTAAAAAAACAACAGAACCTCTGCTAGCACCTTTAAAAGTAAAGTAATAAAAGTACACTGAGCATGGATGAAGTGATTGTGGGACCTCTGGGGGTCACAGTGCACTCAGATCTGGCTGCACAGAGCCAGGGCAGATGGCAAAGGCCTTGTTGCAGTGTTCCCCCGGTCAGCTCCTTTCTGGAAACCACATATCCTGGCATGTGTGGTTTTCTCAGTTACAGTGTAAACTCATAAAATGCAGTGTTCAACTGTCTGCCACACTCCTATGGGGAGCTAAAGTGAGGGGCTTCCAACTAGGGGGATGGACAATTCCCCAACACATCTAACTCACCAAGAGTAAATTACAAGGAAATACAAAATCTAAACAAAGCAATAACAGTTAACAAGAGGAAATCCATAATAAAAATCTATCCTCAAAGAAAAACCAAGGTCTAGAGAGTTTCAGTGCTGAGTTCCACCAAACATTTAAAAAAGGAACACCAATTTTTCCTGAATCATTTTAAAGAATCAAAAGGGAAGATTGTTCCTTCAAACATTCTACAAAGTAAACCCTACCTTCATACCTAAACCAGACAAAGACATAACAGAAAGTAAAACTAGAGGCCAATATATTTGACGGACACAGATGTAACAATCTTCAGAAAAATACAAGGAATGGAACCCAATAGTGCAGGAGAAAGATTTCCCCCATCACGTGAGATTGGTCCCAGAGACACATGGACGGTTAATTAATCAGCAAATGCTGATTAATAAATAGGATCCACCATGTCAGTGGGAGAAGGGGAAGAACACATGATCATTTCAATAGTTGCAGAAAAGGCACTGCTAAAAGTCAACAATCTTTATAATGAAAGTGCTGGAGAAATTTGGTAAAGATGGGCCTCAATGTAACAAAGGCTGTTTTATGGCTTATAACTAGATTTCCCCCAAAGCCTTGTGCATCCACAGGTAGGGCTTTGTGCAAGTAGGTGAAACTAGGTGCGTAATAATGGGATTAAGGATGTGTGGTAAGCAGATCAGTGCCCTGATTGGTTTAACATAGTTCTGGGTGTGGATAGTGGAAGCCCACCTTGATGTGGGCGACTCTACCCCCAAAGCTTACAGTTTAGATGGTATGAAAGGGAAAGGGAGGCCTGCTGCTCCTGCTTCACTGCTTGCTGCTACCTGCTCTGCCACAGACTGTCTTTCCTCTGCCACACCACCTTGCCTTGGAGCCAGTTGGTTATGGACTGAAACCTCCACAAACCATGATCCAAATTAGACCTTTCCTCCTTTAACTTTGGTTGTTGGGTATTTTGTCTCAGTATCAAGGCAGCAATGTATATGACAAAGCCACAGCCAATACCGTACTGTGTGAAGAAAAGCTGAAAGCTTTCTCTCTAAGATCTGGAACGCAACAAGGATGGCTGCTGCCACCACTTTTACTGAACATAGTATTACAAGTCTTAGAATGTCAGCCGAGAGAGAAAGACAGGCTTCTGTTACGGTTTGTGTCTGGGAGTCCCCCAATGCCTCATGTGATTGTGGTAGGGGGCAGGTTTTTCAGAGGCAGCTGAATCTAGAGTCTGTGATTGCTTCATTGTCTCGTGCTGGAGTTGGCAGTGTGAGTACTACCCCTGCTCTAGGGTGGGTAGCTTGCATACAATAGAAGGGAGGGAAAGATGCTTGCTTTGCCCTTTTGTTTTTGTTCCTTTGGGCATCTTCCACCACCTTGTACAGTTGCTCCTTTGCCATGCCACCCTGCCGTGGAGCCAGCTGATCATGGACTAAAACTTCTATAAATTGAGTTATGTAAACCTTTTCTCCCTTAATTTTGGGCATCATGTATTTTGTTCATCATGATTTAGTTCACTTATAAGTATGGTCTCTAGTTGCATCCATTTACCTATGAAAATCACTAGTTTATCCTTTTCTATGGCTGAGTAGTACTCCATTATATAAAAACTTACATCTTTTTAAAATCTATTCCTCGGTTGATGGGATTTGGATTGTTTCCAAGATTTTGCTATTACAAATTATGCTGCTATAAACATGAGGGCCCATATATCACTGTGATATGTTTTTAATTCTTCTGGGAAGATACTTAGAAGGGCATTAGCTGGGTCAAATGGAACCTCTAATCCTAGTTTTTAAAGGAATCTCCATACTGATTTCCATAGTGGTTGCACCAGTCTACACTCCCACCAACAGTGGAGAAGGGTTCTTTTCTCCTCATAGCCCCTCCAGCATTTCTTATGGGTTGATTTATTGATGATAGAATTATTTCTTGGGTGAGATAGAATCCAGTATTGTTTAAATTTGCATTTCTTGAATGACCAGTGATGTTGATTGTTTTTTCATATATTTATTTGCCATTTGTATTTCTTCATCTGAGAAGCATGTATGAATCTCAGATGCCTATTTTTGGATTGGATCTTTGAATTTGGGGGGCATGATTTTTTGCAATTCTTTATATATTCTAGATAGAAGTCCTTTGTCTGAGGGATAGTCAGCTAAAATTTTTTTGCACTGTGTGGCTTGTCTTTTCACTCTGTTGGTGATTTCTTTTTCTGTGCAAAAGCTTTTCAATAAGCCGAGATCTCATTTGCTGATTCTTTATAACATGTCCCTTGCAGTCTGGGTTTTGTTCATGAAGTCTGTATCTACATCTATAACTTCAAGATTTCTACCTATTTTTTCTTCTAGTAAATTTAGTGTTTTTATTTTAATATTGATCTTGATCCATTGGACTTTAGTGCATGGTGATAGGCATGGGTCTAGTTTGAGTCTTCAGCATGTGGAGAACCAGTTTTTCCAGCACCATTTATTAAAGAGGCTATCTTTCTTCCAGTGAGCATGTTTGGCCCCTTTGTCAAAGATAAGGTGCCTGAGTGTGTTTATAGATGTGTTTGCATCTTCTCGTCTTTTCAGGTGTGGTCTTTTGCCAGTACAATACTGATTTTATCACAGTAGCTTTGTAGTATAATTTCAAGTCAGGAATTGTGATATCTTCTGCCTTTCCTTTGTTTCCCAGGACTGCTTTTGCTATTCTAGGCCTCTTCTGGTTCCAGATGAATGCTAGGAGTATTTTCTCTATATCTTTGAGGTATGCTAATGGTATTTTCATTGGAATTGCACTGAATCTGTGTAGCAGTTTTGGGAGTATGGCCATTTTCACTATGTTGGTTCTTTCTGTCCAAGAGCAGGGAATATGTTTCCATTTTCTGATATACTCTTCGATTTCCTTTTTTAGGGTACTGTAATTTTCACTGTACAGATGTTTTGCATCCTTTGTCAGATTGATTCCTATATATCCATATTTTCAGATTCTATTGTGAAGGGTGTGCATTCCCTAATTTCTCTCTCTGTGAGTTTGTTGCTTGCATACAGGGATGGTATTGATTTTTGAGTATTGATTTTTTTTATCTTGCTACACTATTGAATTTGGATATTAAATCTGTAAAGTTTTGGTAGAGTTGTTGGGGTTTTCTACGTATAATACCATATCATCTGCAAATAATGATAATTTAACTTCTACCTTTCCTATCTTTATTCCTTTTATTTTTTTCTTGTCTAATTGCTCTGGCTGATGTTTCCAGAACTATATTGGAGTGTGATAACGGGCATCCTTGTCTCGTTCCTGATTTTAGAATGAAGGGTTTCAGTTTTTGATCATTTAATATGATGTTGGCTGTTGGTTTGTCATAGATGGCTTTTATTAGAGTGAGGTAAAGACCATCTATTCCAGTTTTCTAGAATAGGTTTTCTTTTATCCAATGAATATTGGACTTTGTCAAATGCTTTTTCTGCATCTATTGAGATGATCATATGATTTTTGTCTTTGATTCTTTTAATATGCTGTACTTCATTTATTGAATTGCATATGTTGAATCATCCCTGCATCCCTAGGATGAATCCTATGTGGTCATGATATATAATCTTTTTGATGATGTGCTACATTCTGTTTGCCAGGGTCTGATTAAGGATTTTTGCATCTATGTTCATTAGGGAGATTGACCTGTAGTTTTCCTTTTTGGTTTCATTCTTCTCTGGTTTCGGAATCAGGGTGACATTTGCTTCCAGGAATGATTTTGAAAGTATGGCTTCCCTTTTAATTTCTTTAAAGAGTTTCAGCATTATTGGCATTAGTTCTTCTGTAAATGTCTTCTAGAATTCAACAGTGAATTCATCAGGGCTTGAGCTTTTCTTTGTTGGTAAACTTTTAATTACATTTTTAATGTCATTAGTTGTTATTAGGTTATTTAGAATTTCTACATCTCCTTGATTTAGTTTTGGGAATACAACTGTGTCTAGGAACCTGTTCATCTCTTCTGTGCTTTTCATCTTCCTAGAACATAGATTCTCTTAGTAGCTGTTGATGATCTCCTGGATTCCTGTGAGAACCATGGTGATTTTCCCCTTTTCACTTCTAATCACTGAAATTTTGTTTTGCTTTCCTCTTTTTGATGAGATTGGCTAGTGCTTTATACATTTCATTTATATTTTCAAAGAATCAACTTTTCAATTCATTGCTTCTTTGTTTTCTTGGTCACTATTGCAATAATTTCTGCTCTTATCTTTACACAGGAGGGAAGGATTGGAAGACAAAGCCTAGGAGTTTTGAAGTGAACCAGAAAGACAAGAAACAGTGTTTGCTTTCAGGAAATTATCATGAAGTCATGTGAGACAGTTGATCAAAGAGAGGAAGAGGACAAGTAGAATAAAACATGAGAAAAATAAAACTTACAACAGAGATCACCTGTTGCATTTCCACATTTCTAGTTCCACCTGCCCATCTTGTGCCTTAGCCAGGGTCCCACTGTGTCTCTGGGCCTGAGTCCCAATGGGGGATAGAGGGAGAGGAACACCTCAGACTCCTCTCACCAGCTCAGGCATCCTGGGATGATGGGGAAAGGGAGAGGTGAGAGCTCACATCCCTCTCAGTTTTTTAAAATTTAAATATTCACAGTGTTTTGATTTTATTATTTATTTATTTATTTATTTATTGTGGTACTGGGGATCGAACTCAGGACCCTGCGCTTGCTAGGCAAGCGCTTATTCCACTGAGCTATATCCCCAGACTTCACAGTGTTTTGAGATCATACATTATGTATGTAATTGTAAGGCTCTGTACAGCAAATGAAACAATTGCCCGACAAAGAGACAGCTACAGATGGGCAGACAATATTTACAAACTGTATATCTGATATAGGGTTAATATTTAGAATATATAAAATAACTCAAAAAGCCTAAAGGCAAAAAGCAATTTAAAGATGGTCACTAAACCTGTGTAGATATTTCTCAAAAGATGACATACAATCAATCAATGTATGAAGAAATACTAAACATCACTAATCATCAGAGAAAGCAAATTAAAACCACAGAGATGTCTTTTTATAATTATTTACATGATATGTTTTATTTCCAACCTACAGCCATTAAAAGTGCCTGTAAGGTAACTGTAAAGTTATTCTCATGTCAAAAATGAGACACAGGGCAGAGAGAGCCAGTGGACTGCACTGCAGCAGGCCTAGTCCCAATCCTTCCTGTGAAGAGGAATGTGAGGAAGAGGGGCCCAGTTGGCTCATGGGTGTTCTTGGTCTCTTCCTTCCCGAGGGCCTTTCCCACAGTGATATATCTTCAGCCCTGTAGTAACGCTGTTATTAGAAAGACTAAAAATAACAAATGTTGGTGAGGATGTGGGGAAAGGAGAAACCTTGCCCCTTGTTGATGGGAAGGTAAATTAGCACAGCCACTGGGGAAAACAGTATGGACATTTCCATGATGAATTATTTTGCAGAAAACAAGCTTGGTCTATAGGGATCCTGGAGAAGATCTCGTTGAAGTTAAGGTACTGAAAATATAAAGCACCAGTGAGAGATTTTGGGGGACTCTTAGTTGTCATCTCACCTCACCTGGCCACCTTGCATCCCCTCTATGGGTTCCAGACGCCCGAGTGAGCAGGATGTCTGCCCCTCGCAAGGGCCACCTTGCTCCCTGCACTTGCAGATGACCCGAGTTTGTAGGAAGCACATGCCTGAGCAGGTGGGGTACAGGATTGCAGTTCACACAGGCTCACTTTTCACAGGGCAGCCACCACGTGCTCATAGCCACCTGCTAGAGTCCTGTAATCAAAAGCCTTTGCTCACTGACCACGATGCTTGAATTTCCCCAGCTCTTTTATATGGTACAGTTCACCTTTCACACCTGGAACATGGCCTGCAAGATGAGTTCTAGACACAGCCTTCAATACATCCCTCTTCTATCTTGCTGCCTGGCCAGTAGATTTCTCCCTCAAATGGCACTTGTTCCCACATCCATCAAGGGATCCCCATGCCTTTTGGGAATCCAGACCCAGAGGTGCGGCGTGAGGCTGTCACATATCCATACACATTTCTAACAAGCACAGTGCATCTATTTCTCAGAGTCTACCATAGCTGCATGAGTGCTGCCCTTATCCCTACCCTTCATCCAGCTCTGAAGACCACAGGAGCCATGAGGTGCTAGGACCTAACCGGGCTCCTCGACAGCACTGTGCACATCTCCATGTCTCTTGCCACTAGCGTCCTCTATGGCCACCATGAAAGTGTCTCTCCACCCAACCATGCCCTTGTCCAGGGCAGGGACAGTGTCTTGCCAACCACTCAACCCTGGTCTCTGTGGAAAATGAGCCCTGGAGGAAGCTGGGCATGAACTTTTGCTCCCACCACACCCAGAATATCAATGAGCTTCCTCTTTGCACTCCCTAGTGGCCCACATCATGTGTGGGTTTCATCTTCTCCTCCTTGTATGGATGTAGAGATTGAACTCAGGCCCTTAGTGCTGAGCTACATGCCTCGTCCATTTTTATTGTTTTATTTTGAGATTGTCACACTAAATTGATAAGCTGCCCAGGCTGGGCTTGAACTTGACTTCCTCCTGCCTCAGAGTCCTGAAGTGCTGGGTTTATAGGCCTCTGCCACCTTTACCTGCTTTGATTTCATCTTTTAAAATCCTCCTGGGACTGTGGTAGTCCATCTCACTGGCTTGTTTGGGAGGAGTCCTCTGCTTCCACCATTGGACATCCGGCCCTCTATCTGCTCGGGTTTCTTCCTGTCCACCTCGCTGGGTGGTGCATCAGCTGCCTTTGCTGAACCATGGCACCTGGTGCTTTGGGGGGGAGGATGGAAGGCCGTGTCCAGCCCCTTAGACCTGAGCCCACACCTAAGGTGATCTTATAGCCTGTCCCCTGGTGAAGGCCTGTCCTGCCAGGCCTCGTGGCCCTCCTAGGAGCTAGCTCTGGATCTTGTCCTGCAGCTCAGCTTGGGTCTGCCTGGTGGCTAAAAGGATGCTATCTTCCTGCTGCCTATGCATCATCAGTGCCGGCCCAGCCACCTGGCTGCCCATGCCCTCGTGCCAGCCTCACAGACCACAGGGACACTTCTTCCTTGACGACGTGGCACTGCTTGGATTTCTGCTCTCAGCCTGGCAGTCTCCTGGAGCCCCTTGACCAGTGTCCCCCATGAGGCCCAGCCCTTACCCACTCCTCCAGGTGGTGCAAGGAGCCAGACGCCTGTGCTTCCTCCTCCTTCTGGGGATCCCGCTCCACCATCTTCCACCTGTCTCTGTCCTCATGCAGTTCCTGACCCAGGGGTGTGGACATCATGGTTTAGAGCTGGATGTCCCTCTGTGCTCATAGGCAGGGCTTTTGGAAGGTAGCTGGATTCTGTGGCTTGTAGCTGTGTTAGGAGGTGAGGTCTGATTGGAAGGGGCGGTCACTGGAGTGTGACCCTGAAGGGTCTCTCCCACTCCCTGGTCTGCCCTTCCCCCTCTGCTTCCCAGATGCAGTGAGGTGAGCAGCCTTCCCTTACGCAGGCTCTTCCACCCTGCTGCCCCTCCCTGGAGCTGGATCACCATGCAAGGACTGAGATGTCTAAGCTGTGACCCAGAATAAACCTCTCCTCCCTGAAGCTGTGGACCCTGGGCATCTTGTCTCCATGAAGAATGCAGGGACTAAGACAGACATTGCACTGGTGACAAGAGACACTGCAGCTGCACCCTGAGATGTGGCCTATGGGAAACCTGGTGCTTTCCTGAGTTTTTCCATGTGTAATCGGAGGTGGGTGGCAGCTCAAGATGCAGGAAGGTCAGGGGTACAGACTGTTGTGGGTTCTCAGCCTCTGCTCTGGTGGCTCTGAGATGCAAACGGAACCTGGAACTGCCTGTCCAGCTGTTCCTGTCATCCCTGAAATACTGTCCCTGTTCTTTGTGAGGCAAGGATGGGTGGGGGGGTGGAGACAGGGCTGCAGAACCTGCATAGCCTCCAAGGGGCTGGTGCGTCAGCCCACAGCAGAGACGAGGAGACAGAATCTGCAGGGTTGAGCTGGGATTTTACCAGATTGCTTGTGCTCATGGGAGTGAACGAGGAGCACATGCTGTGCAGGTCTGAGCCCAGGTAAGGGAGAGGAGCTTTGGCTGGATCTGACACCTGCCAGAGTGTTTCCCATGACCTGTACCTGCCTTGGTGTCCCTGCTGTGCCCACTGTGGGCTGGGCTGGGGAAGGGCCACTCGGCAAAGCACAGACTTCAGTGTCACCCTGGGTGGTTTTCGCTTTCTAGGGAGGCTGCATGAGGGCCTTGAGAGGCCCCGCAGAGAAGTCACATTCACGGGTGCTGTGATGCTGACTCCCTCCTCATCTCTCGGGGCCCAGGGAATGTGAGCACCTTGGTCTGATCTGGAGGCATTTGTCCATGTGGCAGCAGAGGTAGGAGAAGGGACAAAGATCCTGCCTTGGGGCCGGTGGAGCAGGTCTTTCCCAATGGTTTGTTTCGGAGAGTTGTGGTACTGCAGCTGCCTAGTCCCACCCAGGTGTGGTTTCAGGTGCGGCTGCCGGTGGGGACAGGTGGAGACCATGTCAGTGAGGCGTGAACAGAAGGCCTCTGTGCATGTGTTGCCTCCTACGTGCCAATGTTTTTGAGGACCAGAGCTATGTGCTTTGGTGAACAAAAGGTCATATAAAGTAGATGACAGTAAAGCAGCACCATTGTGGGACGAAGAAGAGAAAGTGGCGAGGGGAGTGGGGCAGGACATGGGAACGAGAGGCAGGCGGGGTGGGGGGAGAGGAGGAAAGAGCAGGGAGGGAGAGGACAGGGCGGGAGAAAAAGGAAGCCAGAAGCACAAGCGGCGGGGACGTGGGAGGCATTCTTTTACCTGCCACACACTGTGCAGCTCTTATCTAAGCTCCAGACATTTTGCTTTTTCTCTAAAAATCCAGAGGTACGCAGTGGGGGCAATACGAGGGCGGTGAGTGTCATCCAGCCCACCTCGCAGGCTCAGGGTGCAGCTCCCAGGCCTCAAAAGCCAAGCTCTTGGCTGGTTCTTAGCTTGCTTTGGACGAGAGAGTGTATGCAAATGATGGCTACAGCCCAACAGAGGAAGTGTTCTCCCTGGGGACAGCGTGGATGGGACAGCCCACTGCATGCATGATGAGGCCTCTAACAGGGCCAGCCTGGGCACTTCCCTCTGCGAGGTCCCCATTCCTGGAGCTGTGAAGGGGCAATGTCCCCTTCAGCGCTGCTGCTGCCCCATGAGGCTCACTGGAGTCACAGCCTGGCAACTCTGATAATTTCCATACCTTAAATAATGTAACGTGAAATCACATAAACAAAATGCTATAACTGAGCATAATTCTTTATACATTTTTCTAATAGTCCCTGCCTTTTAAATTAGCATAATAACACTTAGAATAATTGAAGAATTTAATTGCACAGAGCCTTGGAATATTATCTGCCATGCTGGGCGCCACGATGCAGCTCTGATTAGCTTTCGTTTAGTTGGTTTCCTGTACTGAGTTTTCGGATCTCACCGTGGAAGTTGGGAGCACACACGCATAAGCCACTGGATCCATGACTGTCTGTAAGCTCAGACACACTTTGCTGAATCCTCTCTGCTCGCTGCTTGGAGACGAGGAAGAGAACTGGTGACTTAAAACACCAAACGCTGCTTCTCTTTCTCCTACCCTCATTACTAGCAAAGTGACGCTCAGCTCCACCCTCGGAGGCAGGCTCCTCTGCTCCCTCTTTCTCCCTCACTTCCTCCCCTCTCTGATCCCTTCATCCCTCCTTTCCTTTCTTCCCTCCCTCCTTCCTTCCCTCCTTCCTTCTTTCTTTCCTTTCTCCCTCTCTTCCTTTCGTAACTGTGCAAAGATGACAATATTCAAAATATTGGAGCCCACTGCCTTTAAAGAACTAGGTAGTTAATTTAAAAATAACTTCAATTTGCAGGATTCTTACAGACATGACCAGAATGAATTGTATTCTGTGTGACACTTAAACATATACAGGATCATGTGTAAGACCAATGAGAAATAGACATCACCAATGAAAAAAGAACATTGTGCTCTAAAAGGGCAAATAATTGGGGATTTTCATTTACAGAAGATAAATGAAGGGTCAGAGGCTCTTCAGTTTGTGGGGACATTTACCCAATCGAAGCAGATGCTCTGCATAGGGAAAGGCAAAGGGCTACTGCCCTGGAGTCTCTGCGCTTCACACCTGGCAACTCAACATCAGTGCTGTTGAATGGGTGATGGGGAGAGGCCAGGGCAAGCAGGCACAGTGACTGCTACAACCTGGGTACCAGTGGCCGGGTCTGGGGTGTGATGGTGCTCATCAAGCCTGTGCAGAGATCCTAAGCCTTTGAAGCTTGACCAGAAATGTGGATTCTGTTCCCGGAAGCTGTAAAAGCTCAGTGTCTTCTGTGTGCTACCTCCGAGCCAAGAGGGCTCCTCTGTGGGAGAGGTCCATGGGTAACAGATACACAGGGACCCAGGGGACAGAGCTTTGGTCACAGAGCCGAGGGGACAGAGAGGATCACACATCCTCATCTTCAGCTCTCACCCCATCTCTGCTGCCCTTACTCACCCGGAGACACAGATGTATGCACAGACACATATGGAAGGGTGCACACACAGCACACATGGACATATGCACAGAGACTCAGGGACATACAGACACACAATGTGCCACATCTGGGCAAGTGCATACAGCAACATGCACAGAGACTGGTGCGACAGAACATGCCCAGATACACAGATGTGAACACACAGACCTGTGTACAGATATGAATCACATGCACTGCAAAACCGGGCCATACACCAACACGCATCAGCGTGCATGTACAAACACGCCCCAAACAGCTACACATTCAGATACACATCAGCGTGCACACATGGACATGGGCACAAACTCACGCGGTGACATGTGCAGGGACCCACACAGACACGTGCACAGACACACATGCATGTGTGTGCAAGGACACATGTATGACACATGTGGACACAGGCACAGACATGCAGGGACATACACACAGGCACATATGGACATGAGCACATTTAGACACATGCAAGGAACCCAAGGATGCGTGCAAACACAGACACAACCACAGACACATGGACCCACACAAGTACACACTTGGGCAAGCAAGGACATGTCATACACAGACGCGTGTGCGGAGTGACGTGGGGGCAAGCCCACACGAGACATGCCAGAGGCCCATGAATGGACACGGGATGCACACAGAACGCTATGCTCTTTAGAAGGCAGGTGAGTGCGGGACCAGGTGGCCCCACAAGCCTGCGGTTGCAATGGGCATGGGTGGGCATGGCCTCCCAGATCAACCCACACAGCCAATGTCTGAGTCTGTTACTTAACCTCCCATTAGAGAACCTGTAATAACAGTGCTGTGCACATGCCCCACCAGGGCCCTGATTATCTCGTCTCCACTGACAGGTGGTTGCTGCTGCCTCTGCTATGGGAAGCTGCTCCCAGAACTCCGTTTGGCTACACGGTGGACCTCACATCTGCTTTTCTCGCTGAGATGAACTGGCCTGCCAGGCATACTCCACTCAGTGTCCAGAGGAAGAAGGCGCAGAGCGAGCCGCTCAGGGCTACAGACCCAGCCTGCTCCAAGCAGGGCTTCTCTGGAAGCAGCCACCCTGGCCATAGCACCCCAGCAGAGCACACGGGGCAAGTTCCCTGCTGTGTCTCCTCCCCCTCCCCCCTCTCACTCACCTGTCTCTGGTGACTGGGCTGGCACAGCCTTTCCTTCCTAGAAGAGGCTGGGGGCTGCTATGCCTCCCAAAGGCAGTGTGAAGTGGGTGTGCATGGGGCTGGCTGGGCCTCTGCTTGGAGGGCGGTGCTGGTCACTAACAGAGATGCTCAGTGCCTGCTGCCAACAGTGGGACCCCATGTTTCCAAGCCCAGAGGAGACGGCCATGGCGAAGGCCTGTGCTGTGACTGCAAGGTGGGCTGGCAGGTTCCTAGGCAAGCAGTCCCCCAGGAGCCCTACATCCTAGGCACCAGGAGCTGGGCCAGGCACTGGTCAGGGATGGATGGGAGGCATCCAGCATGGGAAGGGGTTCTGTGGCTGGCAGCCCCTCACTCTTGTGCAGTCCCTGCTGCTCTCTCCAGACATGGCCTTGAGGGAAGCTGGCACTGCCATGCACATAGGGCACTCCACTGCCCCTTGCACACCCCTCTCAGAGTGGGTGGGGACACTGGGTTTTGAGACCCCCAAAGAGCACCAAGGGAATGCAGCAGTGGGGGATCAGCAACGGGAAGGAGGTGAGAGGCCCTCACAGAAACCCAAGGTGAGGCCACCCTTCCCAGGGGGCCCTGCCCCACGCCCTCCTGCAGGAGCACGGCTGCATATCTGCCCACCCCCGCCTGCCACTTCCTGTCAGTGCAGCAATGAAAACGCACTCAGTAGCCTCCAAATTCCCTGGCAACACGGCTGTGCACTGGACCACCATGCATGGCCTGGGGCTGAGGGCTGAGATACTCAGTGCCTGATGGTCCTCCTGTTTTGGAGAAAGCAGAGGTCAAGTCTTCCCCGGCTCCCACCAGGCTCCGCTGTAAGCATTATCTATTGCAGTCATATGCTAATAAAAATTACAGAATAAGACTGAAACGTTGGACTAAAGATATATAAATAAATAAATAAAATTTAGTAGGAAACACAGAACACAGACCAGACCCAGGGCCAGCTCTTTCTGCCCAGACCCCTGAGCTCTCAGCAAGCAGGCTTGCCCCGCCATGCCCAGCCACAGGTCTGCTACAGAATGCTCTTCCATCTGTGTCCACTGCCATTCCCAACCCTCTCTGAGACCCCAGGAGGGTCTTGGCGGGAGGAGTGGGTCAATTCCTGGCACCACCCCATCCTCTTGAGGTCCACCTCTCCCATACTGCCTGGCTCCCCATCTAGGGCAGCAGAGCTCCTGGGCCATGTGACCCTGGCTGGGGACCCATCCTGTTCATGCTCCTCTCCTGCAAAACTGCGTGGTGCTGACCATGCCGGCTCTGAGATCAGCATCTGTATAGAACAGGATGACACACAGAGGTGCTTGGGGACCATCTGATCACTACCAGTCCATTCACATGTAGAAATAGCTGCTGTCAGGAAACAGCACATGCTGCCCACCCTTGAGCCAGCCTCACACCACCCACCCTCACCTTCCAAGGGACATGGTACAAACGCTGTCTGTGTTGCCCAAATATAAATGGAGGCTTTGAGTAACTGTGAAATCAAATTTCTTAATCTTAGGAGAAGTGGGCTAATTTTATTTTTACCAGTATTCTTGGGGTCTGACTGGGAAGTAGCTGCTGGCTTCAGGGAGCAATGTCTTAGGCGGTGTCTGCTTTCAGGAGGCGATCCTGCACGTGTGGTTCTGCGCTGGGGACCCGACCCACCCTCCCTCAGTGGGCGATGCCGCCTTCCACAGCAGGAAGAATTCCTCAGCTTCAAAGCATGTCTTTGGGTCAGGGAGTCCGATTCTGCCTTAGACTTTCCTCACGTGCCTGGCCGGACTCTCAGATCCAGTTAATTTTATGAGAAGTTCTCCAAAAAGGTTTTTGGAATTAGGAAAAAATAAGATTTTATTGGTTTGAATAACTGAAAACAGGTTAAGAAATTCTCTCATGTGTGCCAGAAACAAAACAAAACTTTAACACCTCTGATTTAATATGGAGTCTGGGAAACTTGTGATTTCTGGGAAACCACCATGTGATAATTTAATAAACGTGAAAGACAGCTTTTGAATTTTTATTGACGTTCACTAATAGCAGATGTTCAAAGCTGGAACCCCAACACCATTTTATGTTGGTATTAAAAAATTTAATTCAAAAATCGATCAATGAAGCCACTGTCGGCCCTGCTGCCTGAGGGCGATGGCTTCTGTATGAGGAGCCCTGTGTCTTACAGAGAGGCGACTTTGCTTGCTGGGACATGAACTCAGGGCACTGGACTGTTTTCTTCCTCCTTGCTCTTCACGTCTACCAGAATGTGCCGTGGTCACACTGGGCAAGTCAAGGGCCTTGAGCACCAAATGCTGTTTTTCGAGAGAGGGTCCAAGGGACTTATGGAAGGTGGGCCCGAGTCCAAATTTGGGTTTTCTCCTTAGGTCCTTCATGGTAAGGGGATCTGTGTGTTATGTGGAGTACACTCGGGAAGGGGCCCAGGGTGCACAGGGTGCAATGTTGGTTATCACAGACCTCGAGGAGTAAGGAGGAGCATTCATTCAGGCCCCAGGAAGCTCCAACAGGCCCCAGCTAACGTCCTCCTCCTGTGCCTGCACCATGTGTGTGACCTGTTGCTCGGGAGGTGGCAGCCTCGGGGGCGCCCACAGGACATGAGGGCAGTGTCGTTGTTGCTTTACAGCCGGTATGTGTCTCTTGAGGGAAGGTACAGAAAGTCTCTAAGTAGACATACAGCCCTGTAGCACTTTGGTGCCCGTCACTCCTAGAAACTTGTCTGTCTCAGCTCTGAATCGTGGAAAATCAAGCTTGAAAACTCTGAATCTTCCAGGAGTTTCCATGAATTCAGGCCCTATGGCATTGAGGCAGTGAGAGGGAATCCAGGGCACTGAGTGCATCTGGGTGCTGAAGGGCAGCCAGACTTTACCCTCCTTGTTCCAAGGTGGCAAGCCCAGGACTGTGAAAGAGGGTGCTTGCGGGTGGGGCTTCAGTCCTTGCCTTCTGCACCCTTGTAACCTTGTGACATATGGCACACAGATGGGATCCTAGGAGCATAGTGCCAGGGAAGCTAACTGTAAAAGAATTAACATGGCATAATTTGATGTGCCTCTCACATGGACATGGCCAAAGTGCATGTGTGCCCACAATCCCACATGTACAGGCGCACACACTCATGCACGTGCACACATACACACAAGTCTGGAGGTGGCAGCATGCACTTGGGTGGAAAAAAAGGCCAGGTTCATATTTTCCCTTTTACAAGAAGGGTCTCCAATTTCACACCTCCCCAACTGTCTTGGTTACTTTTTTCTCATTGCTGAGACAAAATACCCAACACCCAAAATGAAAAAAGGAAAGGTTTATTTAGCTTACAGTTTGTGGAGGTTTCAGTCCATACTTGGCTGATTCTGAGGCAGAGTGGCACATGGCAGAGGGCAAACGTTCATGGCAGCAGAACACAGCAAGAGAGGAATGGCGGTCAAGCAGCCTCTTTCCTTCCCTTACATTGTAAACAGGCTATCCCCACCCAGGGGACATGTAGCACTCACATAATCTCCATGGCCTCCTCTTCCACAGGCTCAGGCTGTATACAAAGTAAGCATCCTGGCTTCCTGCTGAGTCACTCAGCCAAACCTCTAGATTCCCCAAATTGACACAATCTATCAACCATAACATTCCATCCCTTGTCCACTTGGCAACCAGACACATTTCTTTAAACCAGTTTCCAGATACAAAGACATGCTTATATTAGAAACATAACATTTTGCCCCCATACAAATGAAAATTAAACACCTCCAACATTTAAAGGCACAAAATAAACATTACCATTCCAAAAGGTACAAACGGGAATACAGAGCATTGGGACCAAAGCAAGTCCAAAATCCAGCAGGGTTAACATTGTGTCTTGTAATTCCACATCCAGCATCTTAAGCAACATGTACATTGTAAGCTCCAAAGGGCTCGCCTGAGTCCACCCCTATGGCACTTCTCATGGTTACAGCCTCCATGGCTTCTCTCTTAGGCCCTCCTTGCTCCCTCCTTGCAGCTTTCCTCAGATGATTCATTTTCCTGGCTTTTCTAAACTTCTGAGGTCTCCACTGCACCTTTTGCTTCACACTCACAGTCTCACATATTGCCCTCTCTGGGGCACACTGCCTGACCTCCCAGGCCTTCTGAAATCTGGGTGGAAGCCTCTTTAACCTCAGAACTCTTGCATTCCCCATGCACCTAAAGCCAGGGCCATGTGGATGATGCCAAGGTTGGCTGCCACCTGGAGCAGTAGCTGAACTTTCCTCTCTCTTGGCTATAGGGGTCGAGTGCCTGGATCGCTGTGTACACTAAATCCAATGATGAGGAACAAATTCTCTTTGCTGCCTCCATTCTGGAACATGGCGCTCTTTGGCTTCCTTCTCAAGGCAAGGTCTCTCACTCTTACAGTTTTGAGGCTGCAAAGGGTGGAGACTTGCTGCTCCTTGTGATACCCTCGCACCATCTTTTCCATTTTCTTGTTCCTTCTCAGCAATAGAGATCTCCTCAGCCTTATCTTTGCAGTCCACAGCTTTAGTTGAGCTTACTTTCTGGCCAAACTCACAACATTTTAAATCATCTTGCTGGTCTCTTTGCTCTTGATTTTCAATATAAACCTGGCTAGAAGCTTACAGCAATAGCCATGCTACTGCCCCAACATTCGACTGCCTTGAATTTCTTTTGCCAGATTAATTAGTTCACTGCCAACCTTAATCTCAGTCTTAGGCAAAGTCTCGGGACACAACCAAAAGACAGACAAACTTTCTGCCAAGCCGTAACATACATTATCTGGAGTCCAACGACCAATGCAGTCCTTCCTAGCAGAATCCCCCTGAACCTGGTTTTTGCTGGCAGGATTTCTGTCAGCCTTCTGGTCTTCCGAGCCCTGACCAGAATCTCCCAGACAGAACAGCCCAAGGTGTTTTAGTGCATCTCTTTCAGACGACATCTCCAAACCTTTCCAAACTCTTCCCACAAGCCGTTGCCAAAGGCTCTTGAAACACATAGTCAGGTATAGTAACAGCAATGACCTCACTCCACTGGTACCAAATTCTGTCTTGGTTACTTTTTTCTCATTGCTGAGACAAAATACCCAACACCCAAAATGAAAGAAGGAAAGATTTATTTAGCTTACAGTTTGTGGAGGTTTCAGTCCATACTTGGCTGATTCTGAGGCAGAGTAGCACATGGCAGAGGGCAAACGTTCATGGCAGCAGAACACAGCAAGAGAGGAATGGCGGTCAAGCAGCCTCTTTCCTTCCCTTACATTGTAAACAGGCTACCCCCACCTAGGGGGCCTGTAGCACTCACATAATCTCCATGGCCTCCTCTTCCACAGGCTCAGGCTGTATACAAAGTAAGCATCCTGGCTTCCCGCTGAGTCACTTAGCCAAACCTCTAGATTCCCCAAGTTGACACAATGTATCAACCATAACACCAACATTAGCAGATAGATCCTCTGAGTTACTTTTTAATTCCGTTGTAGAATTCTGAGCTACTTCACACATAGATGCATGTGCGGTCTCTGGAGAAACCCTCCCAATAGCCAGCTGTGGCTCACTTTCCTCTGCATAAAAAAAGGGAGTTATGGATATGTGAAAGCCAGGACAGCACTGGTCTCTTGGTTGGCGGGAGCACTTTGCGGAGAGCTGTGTCCTGGACCAGGGTTTGCACAAAGGCGTGTTTGTTTCAGAAGTGGGAGCAAAAACCAGGCAGAACCTGGGGAAGGAGGCTCCGTCCAGGGGATTCCTGGAACGCTGTCTGTGCCTTCTCACCTCTGCTGGAAAGTGTTTCCTGTTTTCTTCATCCTGTTATCAGATGTTTCTTAGTTGGCTGAGGACATGGATATTCTCACGGGCCTGTGTGTGTAGTGGTGTGATGCACTGTGTGCATTGTGCCTCCTGGACTGTGTTCCTTACCCAGAAGTGTGATCTACAGAGAAGGGGTCCAGCCTGTCCCCGCTCCCTGAGGTGGCTTGCTTTCAGCCCAAGAGGTTGACTGGAAACAAAAGACATAGTGAGTGAAGGAGTGCTGTCCGTTTCAGGTCAGGAGAACCAGTGGGCTCCAGTGAGGTCATCTTCCTTGGTCACTAGGGCTTTGACAGGGACACTGGTTTCTCTCAAGGTCTGTGCATAGTGAGGAGCTTCAGGGTGTGGGCTGTGCTCTCACTGTATTACTGTAATTCTGCCCTTTGCTTCTTTCTGAAACCCCCACCTGTACTTGCACACACACATACACACACACACTCACACACACACACACACACATATCCATTCTCAGCAAGACTGCAAGGAGCCTCTGCTTGTCAACCACGGACTGCTTACATTCTCCTCTGCAGTGAGAACTAAACATCAAGCCCAGGAAAAGGAGCTCTTGCAGGAGAACACTGCATGTTGAGTTTGCTGGACAAGAGGCAGATGTGGGTTTGTGTATGGGCGCACTCTTCCTAAAATAGATAAAAAGTACCAAGAAGTAAATCAGAGAAACTCGTGCATATATTTCTCTTCTTAAAATAAATTAAACAATTTAGATACAGAAGTATATTGCTATGCCCCAAATTATACACTTGGATTCCTTTAATGCTATATATTATGTGCATTAGGTGTATATCACCAGATATGAGAGAGGTTAAACTATACCATGCAAGTATTGGGTTTACAATTATTCTTAGTCACTTTTTTGTCAGTGAAACACAATACCCGACACCCACAACTTAAAGAGGGAGGTTTATTTTGGCTCATGATTAACGGTTCATGGGCTGCAGGCTCCCAAGCAGGAACAGCATGGTGAGGGCCTCACAGAGGAGAGCTGCTCACATTATGGTAGCTGGACCCAAGAGAGAGGCGAGAACCCTGAGCAGACCCGTCCCTTTCCTATCAGGCCCTCCCTCCAACAGCATGCTCAGCTACAGAACTGGCCAATGGATGAATCTGCATAGAGCTGAGTGCCCCATGGTCAAACACCTTCCACAAGCCCTGCCTGCAAGCCTGTGAAGTTGTGTGGGACATTTCTCCATCCAAACCACCAGGGCTACAAATGTAGCACTTCCCTACAACTCAACGCAGCAACAAAGTGATAGCTTAATAAGTAAAGGAGAGTGCTTTTGACCACTGGAGAAAAATCATATTTCTTACAGAATCATTCTGCAGCATGTATTATACCTGTGGAGGGCAGATCATAAATGTAGGGAGCAGGCCAAGAAGCTCGGGCGCATGGGGCTGCTTAGATGTGGATCTATTTTTTTCTTTTTGGTAGTGGGAATTGAATTCAGGACTTTGCCCTTGGCAAGCAGGTGCTTGTGCCACTGAGCTACACCCCCGACCCAAGATGTGGATCTCATCGTGGGTGTCCAGTCCTTCCCTTAACCACACCACAGCATGAGGTGAGGGTCTCAAATCACATATAAAATATATGTGTATATATATATATATATATATATATATATATATATATATACAGCCATTGTATGAGGTGATAAAATATGGTGAATACTTAATTTAAAAACCCATTACTATAATAAATTTTTTATTTAAACATTTACTGTATGTATCACTCCTGAGTAGGAAAACTTCCTTTTTAAAGATACTTTTATTATAATTTACAAAAGAGAGGACAAGTGGCCAACAGCCTGCAGACAGCACAATGATGCCTACATTTCCGTTTGAGTTGGGTGCATGTTGTTTATGGCATCTGCACAGTATGAAGCCTCTGAATTCAACTCAGCCCCCGGGTCAGGAAAAGTCCACAGGAAACGATGAGAGGAGAGCGAGATCCCTGGGCCCCAGTGAGGCCAAGATCTAGGAGAGGAAGGAGATGAAGGCCTGTGTGGCCCAGGAGGCCTTGGCCTTGGGATGACAGCAGCCCTGTCCTGCTGATGTAGCAAGGGTCACCCCAGGAAATGCTGCACCTGTGCCCAGCCCTAGACCTCGAGCCCACAGCCCAGAGCTCTGGTCCTGCAGTCACCTGGATGGCTGGAAGAGAGCTGCCTCTGCACAATTCCCAGAGCCCTGGAAGGAAAGACGAGAATGACCAGGAGTGTGGATACACTGGCCTTCCTTGGCTCATAGCCTGACACACCCGGAAAGCCCCAACTCGGTCCTCCTTCACTATCGCACCCTGTGGCAGTGTCCTTCCTGCCCACAGTCCTGAGATTACATCAGTCAGAAAGAAAACGATGCTCCTGCTAACACATCTGAATTCTTTTACCTCTGCTCCCCACCCCCTTCCCTCTGCTTCCTGCCCCTCCCTCCACCTCTTGGCTGCTTACCAGTTGCACAAGACCTGTCTCCCTTTCCTGTTACCTATCTCTTACTTCGTTCTTTATTTTATTTATACTTTGAGTTTCTCATTTAAGAGAAACCATGTGATATTCGAGCTTGCAGGTCTGATTTATTTCACTTAATGTTATGGTCTCAAGTTGCACCCCCATTTTTCCTATAGATTGCTGAAACTTTTCCTTCTTTATGACTGAGTAGGTCTCCACTGTGTATAATACCACATTTTCTTTGTCCAGCCATCTGGCAGTGGACACATAGGCTACTTCCAGTACTTAAATATTATGGGTTGTGCCACTGGAAACACAGGTGTGCTTGTGTCAGCACCAGATGTGCCCATTTCCAGAAGGAGTGCAAGCATTATGTACTAATAAAGAAAACAGACTCTCTTCCTATAAACCTGTTCCATTGGTGCACATCTTAAGCTAGGCCCCTACTCAGAACAGCAGCTCTGCCTCAGTGAAAATGAAGGGACACAACCGACCTCTCCTCACTCCCTCCTGCACAGTGCGCAGTTGCCAGTCACAGAATCCACATTAATAGATAGAGGAAATGCCAAGGGTCTCTCAAATTATTAGGAATCAATGGATTTAGAAGCAGCGAAGGTACCTCAGGCCAGTGGTGCTGGCTGCCAGGGGCTGTACCTGTGAGCGTGAGGGTTGGGCAGGCATCCTGCGAGGTTTTGTGCCCCGAGATCTGCTGGGAATTGGCGGGTGGCACACCCTGGGAATAGCTTGCTCTAGTAAGTAAATGAACTGTCCCTCCACATAATGTTAAAGAGGATTGCAGTGGAATAAAAATAGAGTCATTTGAAAAGCAATCAGTGGATTTAAGACAAACCAATCAGTGGTTAAAATCAGCAATTGGCCAAAGCACAGATGGTTCTATTGCGATCCAGGGCTCATAACGGGGACGTGGACACAGCCCGTTGAGACTAACTGGTTTGCTCATTTTCATAAATGCATTTTTTTCTCACATGATAAAGTAACTCATTAAAGCATTCATTTATTTTGCAAACATTTAGTAAAATCCCCAGTAATCTGTATGAAGAGGAAGGTTTATCACTGGTGGCTGGAATGGGAGAGATGTACAGGAATTCTAAGATGCCTGATCTACAGGAATTTGAAGCTGGCAACTTAAAAAATATAAAGAAACATTAAGCAGGTAAAATATGGACAGTCCTGTAGAGGGTCTAAGGCATTGGTGGCTAACCTATGGTTCATGAGTTGTTTGTTTTTCTTTCAAAAGATGTTAACATAGGAGCTGCTTTTTCTGAATGAAAACCTCAGTACTCAGGTTTAATTGCAGCAATGGCACTTTGTGAAAAGTGGGTTTCAGGTTGCAGTCTGGGCACTTGTCTCTGTAAGGTTTACATCACTCGTCTAAGGGGTGGAAACGTGCACCCACACTGCTATCTCAACCGTGAGCTACCTGTGTTTCCTAACACCCAACTTGCTCTTGCTCCTGAGCCCAGAGGAGCTCAGAAGCTGGAAGAATGTCAGTACAATGTAATTTCAGTGGCTTCCCAGTTTCATCTCCTGCCATGGTGCAGGGTGGCTAGTCCTGTGGCTGTGGAAATGTTTCCACGCCACTTGGGGAGAACTAGTGCTGCCCTTGACTCCACCTACCTGTGCTACTGCTGCAGCTCATGCCCTGCATCCTCTGGCTCCTGTGATCACTGAGGGCTGCCCTGTGCTGGCCTGGAGGACACGTGGGAAGCCACCACCTCTTGGGGTGGGAGGGAAATGAGGCCACTGTCTCTGCAGGGCCCAGAGGAGCTTACATGCTGGCTGACAGCAGGAGGCACTGAGGTTCTCACCCTTGGTGGCCAGAACTCCTTGGGGGCTACTGCTACTTGCCCTGTCCGGCAGAAGGTAGGAACAGAGTCCTCTCCAAGGACAATTGGAGTGTGCTGAATCCTCCTTGGAGTCTGTCTTTTAACACCACAGGGCAATGACTGTCATTTGAGGGGATCGGTACATGCATGAAACATCTCTGGATCACTTTTTAAGCCTTTACACCTCTCCTTTCCTTGCCTTCAGAGAGAGTGGGCAGAGTGTGCATGTGTGTGTCCCTGTATGGCCACAGGCATGAGTCCGTGGTTGGGTAGAGTAACCATTGCGTGTGTCCCTGTGTGGGTACATGTATGTGCATGTAGGTGTCCACATGTGGGCAGGTGCCTGGGCTGGTGTGACTAGACTGGCAGGTGTGTGGTAGAGGTTGTGGTGTGCATGGACAAGGTAGGGGTCATCCAAAGAGCCCAGCCACTGGCTCCCCAGGATAAGCATGGTCAGTGTGGGGGGCCTACATGAGGTCCTCATCTAATTGGCCAAGGGGTCTTCTGACCTGCTTGGTATTTCCACAAGGAAGAAGCCCAGCCATGGACAGCAGCTTCAGCTCCTGCCAGCAAAGTCCTAACCTCCTAGACTGCACCACAGATTCAGGACATGCTTGGCCACACCGGAGAGGGAGCTGAATCTGTTCCATCTGCTGCCCTGCTCCCATCCAGCTCATCTCTGGTATTGTTGCTTCACCTCTGTGTTGTGCATAGCTCCCCATTTCTGTGGAAACCCAACTGAGGCAGTCTGAGGACCAGGAGTGGTTCTTGAGGAGCAGTCTTCAAAATGAGGGTTATGAGAATACATCCGGCTTTGTACTCTGACTACACATGAAAGCATGGAAAAGGATCACTAGTTGTTATGGTGACTCAGCAGTTGTCATGGGGACTCAGCAATCATCATGATGATGTGCCATAGAGACAGCACATCACCAGCAAAGGATACTCACCATCCATTGCTGCCAGGAGGCAGGGCTGAGTGGCCACTAGTCATATTCCTTAGCACACTGGGTCAGACTATAGGGTGAGACTAGCTGGCTAACCCAAGCTGTGCTGGACAGAGTGGGAAGAATGAATGGCTTGGCTGGTGGCATCTTTGCCTCTGGAGCTGTAGGACTGAGCCTTCTAAAAATCAAACTCAGAAACTCATCTGTGGAGTAGCTGAGACACAAATCACCAGCCTCACTGCGCTCACAGGGTCTACCATGATGGCGACATTAGTTCCCAGGCAGTGGGGTGACATGCAAGGAGGCTGTGTGGGGAGATGTGGATGAGGCTGGGACATCTCGCAGTTCTGTGGTTCCTCTGGCAGTGAAAGCAGCCATACCACTCATGCCTACTCCGCACCAGCACTCATGGAGTCACCATGTCCATTAAGGGGATATCCAGAAATTAAAGCCAGCTTCGTTTCAGCCACAATGTTGAACTGTTCTGCTTGAGTTCCCCAGACTCTCAGTTTCATAGTGCCATGTTCTCTTATGAAGTCTTTTCCTTCTTCTTTTAATTTTAAAAAATAATTGGTGCTGAAAATGCACACAGATGGAAAGATATCCCTTGCTCTTGGGCAAGAAGAATCAACATAGTGAAAATGGCCATACTCCCAAAATTGTTATACAGATTTAATGCAACCCCAATGAAAATTCCAACAGTATATCTCAGAATTAGAGAAAACAATCTTTAAATTCATTTGGAACCAGAAGAGACCTAGAACAGCAAAGACAATTCTGGGCAACAAAGGGAAAGCAGAAGGCATCACAGTTCCCAACTTGAAATTATACTACAAAGCTACTGTGATAAAACAGCATGGTATTGGTAAAAAAAACAGCTGAGGATAACAGAACACATAAGAATATGCAGAAATAACTGAAGATATACTCAGCTACCTTATCTTGACAAAGGTGCCAAACATATTCCCTGGAAGAAAGACAGGCTCTTTAATAAATGGCACTGGAAAAACTGGCTCTGCACATGTTGAAGGTTAAAATAAGACCCATATCTTTCACCATATACTAAAGAAAATACAAGATGGATTAAAGATCTAAAGCAGAAACATTAAATCTTCTGGAAGATAGAATCAGTAAGTATTGAGGTCATTGATGTAGGCAAAGACTTTATGAACAAAACCCCAATAGCATAGGAATTATCACAAAGAACCAACAACTGGGCTCTCATCTCATTAAAAAGTTTTTGCACAGGAAGAGAAACTATCAACAGAGTCAAGAGACAATCTACAATCTAGGAAACAATATTTGCCAGCTGTTCCTCAAACAAAAGATTACTTTCAAACACATATAAAGAACTAAAAAAAAATCAGACCTCCCAAATTTAGAGATCCAATCCAAAACTGGACATCTGAGATGAATACACATTTCTCAGATCAAGAAATACAAACAGCAAACATTTCATAAGAAATGTTCAATATCATTGGTCATTTGAGAGATGCAAATTAAAACAATACTGAGGTTCCATCTTACCCCAGAAAGAATGGCCATCATTAAGAAATCAACAAACAACAAATGCTGGAAGAGTTGTGGGGAAAGAGGAACCCTTCTCCACTGTTGGTGGGAGTGTAGACTGGTTCAACCACTGTAGAAATCAGTGCGATTTCTCAAAAACTAGGATTAGAGACCCCATTTGACCTAGCCATTCCCCTTCTGGGTATCTTCCTAGAAGAATTAAAAATCATACCACAGCTATATATGTGCACTCATCTTTATAGTAGCACAATTTATAATAGCTAAATTTTGGAAACAACCCAAATGCCCATCAGCAGAGGAATGGATAAAAATGATGTGTTTTTTATACAATGGAGTACTTCTCAGCCATAAAGAAGGTAAATGGATGCAACTCGAGTCCATACACATAAGTGAAATAAACCATACTTATATGTGCAAACATCGTATTGTCTCCCTAGTGCAAGAAACTGAGAGATTAAATAAGGCATTATAAATGTGTGTTAATTCTGGATATAATGTCATGTTAGCCTTCCAAAGTTTTTTCTTCTTTTTCAAAATGTTTTTAGTAATTTGAAGCCTTTGGATTTTCATAGACAATTGTTATCTTCAATTGTTTCACATAATAATGTTTCTTGAAATTTTTAATTGCTCTGTAATGTGTTGTAGTTTTCTGTATAGAGGACTTGTAAATTGGTGATATTTAACACTATTTTATGTTTTAATACTCTTGTAACCAATGTATTTTGTTTTCGTTTGTTACCATGAAGTGGAAGTACAATTGCTTTTCTTTTTTTTAAAATGTATTTATTTATTATTGTTATTACTGGGTTTTTTTAATGTATGTGGTGCTGGGGATCGAACTCAGGGCCTTGTTCCTGCAAGGCAAGAGCTCTACCACTGAGCCACATCCCCTCCTCTCACAATTGCTTTTCAATAGACAAATTTATAAAAATGCACACAGGTAATACAGGGCCCTACCCACTTCTCAAGGTTCTGTGGCATCCATGTGTTCACCTGGCAGGTGGGCGTTGCCATCAACGTCCTCCCAAACCATAGCTCCGTCCCTGCTCAAGGCCCCCTCCCAGCTGCTGCCCCCCAGGTGCCTGGGAACTGCACCCCGCTGTCTCTACCCCGCTGTCTGTTCCTGATGTTTTATGCAAGCAGAGGTGCAGGACGTCTGCACTTTTCCGCCTGGCTCCATCCACTGGTAATAACTGCACTTTCTCATGCTGTGCATGTGTGTTCTTCTCACTTCCTTTCCAGGCAGTACGTCATCCCCGTGTGTGTTTGCCACACTTACTTGATCTGTCCATCTGTTGGGGACACTGGGTGCTGCCCGCCTTCTGGCCTCGCCATCCGTCTGTGGTGAATGTAGGACACAGACATTTTGAAGAAACCCCCTTTTAATTCTTTGGGGCACGTACTCAGGAGTGGGATTGTACTGCTCCATCACATAGCAATTATGTATTTAACTTTTTGAGAAAATGCCATTTATTTTATTATCTCTGTTTATTGACTCCCAGCATATGTATTTTACAGTTTTTGGACTACTCTGATATTTTGCCTGGATTGGCTCTATGTTTTTTCTGTGTGCTTCTCTTTGACTGGGCTTGGGGTGACAGAGTTGCTCTGCAGGGTCCTGGGCCCCACAGGAGCTGTCCTGCCAGACGTGGCCTAAACACATTTGTTTTTTAAACAATTCCCTTTCCCTTGATCTCTGAGTTATGCATATATTGACTTTTTATTTTGAAGTAATTATCACCTCACGGAAAGCTTCAAATGTAATCTGGTACTTCAGAACTATCTGAGGCCAGATGTCTCTAAGAACCAAGTTTATGTTTCGGCTTACGGTTCTGGAGGTTGGGACACCCAAGGCAGCGGGTACACCATCTGAACATGAAGTTGGGGATCAAGTCTGAAGCATATGCACTGCGGAGGCCACACTTTGGCCACAGGTGTCCTACCTGCCCCCACCCAAGTTCCCCCAACAGTCTCCAGCTATGCATTTCTGAAGCCATGATCTGTTAGCTATTCTTGTGTGTTCAGATAGGTGATGGTGCTACCCTGGGGTCCTCCCTCTACCAAAGTCCCCTCCATGTGCTCTGGGGGAGGCTTTCCCATTGTGCTTTGTTGGACAGGTGTTGGTTCTACTGTGTGCCCTAGTGTGTTCGTGCGTGCTACTGTGTGCCCTGTGTAGTGTGTTCGTGCGTGCGCGCTTGTGAGTGTGTGAGTGTGTGCAGGTGTGTTTCCATATGCCCGACCCAAGTCTCTTCCTCTGGGCCAGGGTAGACTGTCACATGCTCCCTCTGAGTTTCCTGCCTCACCAGACCCTGCGGGTATCCGCCCTCACTCACAGCTGCCGGAGGTGGGTGGGGCTGCCTCTCCCACAGCGAGCCCCAAAACAGGGGTCAGCGCTAAGCGCACGGGCTTTGGAGTGGGGAGAGCCAGTCCAGCACAAACACAGTCAGTTGGAGCTTTCAGTGTGTGGCCGGTGTCCTGCAACTGCATGGCTGGGCAGGAAAATTTGAAGAGCAGGGAAGAGGCTCAAGGATCCGGGCACGGAGAAAAAGGGATTTTTGAGTTGAGCTTCTGGTTGCGACAGCAAGTGGTGCCGGGTCTCCCCCCGACCCCCGGAGCTCAGCCTCGGGGCGGCTCCACTAAAACAGCACAACTGCTCAGAGGCCGGGAGCCGCGGGGCCCGGCGGCCGCTGGAGGACTTGCGGCGGGGAGCCGGCTCTATCAGGAGCGGCAGCGCTGGGATGGCTTATAATTTCCATCTGGGTAGAAACGACGCCGAGCGGAGACACTCTTTCACAGCTTTGCTTACGCGGCTTATTAGTTAAAACTAAGTGGAATCCTGAAGCTTGGCACTTCTACGAGGTAAAACACCGTGCTCTGCGATGTGCTGAAAAGGGAAAGCGCCAACGCGCCCCAGAGAAAACCGCGCGCACGCCCCCCCGCCCCCCCGCGCGGGTGTGATCTCTGGGCGAGGGAGCCAGGCTCATCGGCCCTGCCCCCGCGCCAGGGGCGCCGGCGCCTACCTCTCGAGAACGGGCCCTCTTGGGCTTGCCCTTCCTAGCAGGGGAGCGCCGCGCTTGCACCGCGCGCGGTGGGACGGGGCGCCCTCCCTTCCGCCAGCCATGGCAGCCGTTGGCCCATGTAAGGAAGACAGCGCTGTGCGAAGTCGCAGCCTGACCCCTACAGCCGCCTCTGCAGGCACCTCTCCTCGGCCTTCTTTCTTGTCACCCAGACTCTTAAACAACAAAGAGAACAGGACAACGCGGGAAGCCTCACCGACTCTCTCAGGGTTTGATTTCCCTCTCCTTCTGGCCTCTTCCTCCGGGAGGTTGAACAAGCAGCTTTCACCGCTTTTCCCATGAACTCTGCTCACAGAGGTAGGGACAGACAGCAGACAGCGGAAGGAGGCCCTTTCTTTTTTTCTTTATTTTTAAAATTTATTTTAAAAATAAGAGGGAAAACATTAACAAACAGACATCCATTTACAAAATAGCATAAGAACAATACAAACAATACAGATTACAAAGTAGTAGGAAATTATCAATGGTTGTATTACATATTGATATCTTCAAAGTGGTTTCTCAGGAAGACAAATAGAGACATGAAAGATTGATCAAATAATTAGTCATTAGCTGTTCCTTTCAGTAAAGCGATAGAAGTCAGTAGTATAGCTATGTCAGCTATCCTGTATATACATAGATAAGTTCCCTTTCTTTCCTTTCTCTTTTCTCTTGCCCTGGTTGCTCTTTACTTTTTACAGCATATTTTTTTTTTTAATTTCATTTTAAAGACAAAAGAATGGAGACATATGAACCAGAAAAGCCATAAACAATACAGAAAATACAAAGTTATACAGAATATAGTAGGGAATTAGAACTGGATGTTGTATTACATAGTTATCTTCGCATTAGTTAACACAAAAACATTAAAGTAAATACCAAATTATAGATAAGATAGTAGGGAATTTGCACTGGATGCTG